>NJDC01004373.1:135560-186719 GCA_002245475.1 Calephelis virginiensis
TTACTTATAATTTTTAAACAAAACAATGCAGCGTTTATAGACTACTAATATATGTAAAAACTTCCAGGATAGTTAAAATTTACTTACCTGAAACAGTTTCTTACTAAACTACTTGGTAAAAAAACAAAAAAGAAAACTTTCTGGTCGCAAAATATTTGACGTCGCGTAACTCGATCCCAGGTTGCCGCACAACAGTCAAACTTTGGGAGCTAACAGCTACCCTGTGTTGACAATTAATGGGTACAATCGATGCTTGGTAGGAAATGCATAAGAGCATAAAACCGAGATCGGCTCTTTCAAAACCCGGCTCTTTCATCCACACTCTCCCCTACAAGTAATTATAAACTACAGATGTACTAAAACAAGCACAAGGAATACTTTTAATAAACACACACAGATATAGAAATAGAAGCATCTAGATGTTTCATCACACAAATGCCTGCTCTTGTCAGGAATCGATCCCGAACTTCGCGGTTACGGTTAGTAGAGGGCGTCACGCGTGTACCTGACGAGGCGACGAAGCGATATACGATTGAATGCTGAAACTGTCTTACAACTATATTAAACTAGCTGAGCCGTCAGACGTTGTCATCTTATCTTAAATATGAATAGTACTAACACATTAAAAAAAATAGCAAAATAATTGGTCCTGTGCGTGATGCGATGACCACGGGATATAGATATTCGTTTTTTTAGAGTTGGATTAAAAGTATGTTATTGTTATAACATTAAAATTAAAAAGTTTCCGAAAAATCCTACATTGCTACGTACCACCTCGCTCACGTCGGCTTTCAAACAAAAATCCGTATCGAAATCGGTCTTTCCGTTCAAAGATTATGACGCCAAAGACAGACACTCACACAGTCGCATCAAACATATAATACCCTTCATTCTTCGACGGGGTTAAAAATAAGAGAGAGCACATTCCGTTTGTTCGGTCGTGCGGCAAGAATTGCAGATAAAAGATAAACAAAAATGTAAATATGGATGGATGTAGGATCCAGGAAATCCAGGTTGACACTACACGTCTAACGGCCAATATTAATAATCAATCCTAATCCAAAACTTGCTGTCCAAGATTGATATTTTGTGCTAATAACATATCTGTGGGCAGGATAAATATGGCAATTAGGTATAGATACGCAGCTATCTAGATTGCTTGAAATCCATCTTTAGAGATACATTATTAACATTGGCCGTAAATCGCTTTGGTTTTTACCGAGGTTGGTGCCAAAAGTTTCCGAAACCGGCTTGTTTGTACGAAAAGAAAATGTAGATGGAGGAAGCTAGGCAGGTCTGTAAAATTATTGCCACTTGACATTCAATACTCTCTGCCTACCCAGTAAGGGATTCGGCGTGAAGATATTCCGTATATATAAATAGCACTACAATTATAATTATTGTTATAAATATAAAAAAAAAACACTTTACCTGAATCCATCGAACAAAATACACGTGATACGCGTCTGATAGTCGCCGAATACAAACACACAAGTAGCACTTTGGCCTCCACTGAATATTAAGTACCGTATACATTATACGTTTGAATAGCATTACTTATTAAAAACTCGCATTTTCTATATTTATACATGGTGTAATATATTTGGATTACAACAAAACGTTTGTTTCGTTTATAAATAAGTTTTTTAACAACAAAAATATGCTTTTACTTTTGTGGCAAGCTTATTTTAAAAGGTATTATATTATATTTTTATAAATACTGCCATCATCATAATATCAGCTCAATTATGTCACAACATGTGAGTGTCACTCTTATGTGTATGCCGGTCAGCCCATTCGTTTGAGGATAGTTGTTTAAAAATTGAGTTGCATTAAGTTTAGTTTTTGTTTTGTTTGTTTGATATTTACGACTAGATGTTGTCACTGGCTCCGTCTGTCTCTACATTTAACACTCCTCACACATGGGGGAATCCCTTAAGATAAAAAGATGATATGTTATTTACTTCCACATTCCCATATTTTTCATTTTATTGCCCTTACACAGGTCTACAAATGCTTTAAGCTACTTTTTTGTTCAAACTTAACCCTTGTTATACTCACTTTTGTGTTTAGAACATTACATGGGACCTTTGCATGTCACAAATGCAAAAGATGGTCTTAAAATTGCTGGATCTTTTACTCAAAATTGGTTGGATCAAAATATACGTAATGTCATCGTAAAATTAAATATAACTCGACTGACCTTGAGATTATAAAAACAACAATAATTGCAAGTTAACTAAAGCAAAAGAAGTATAAATTATATTAAAATGGTAACAAATTACCCGTGGGGATTTCCTTATCTGCAAATACCCATGACTACAGCGTTTAATGTAGCCCAATGTAAAACATTTTGTTACTCGTTACAAAAATAAACATAAAAGCTAATAGGGATTCTATATGGTTGTAAACATTGCTTTGCATTCGTCTAACACGTATGTTTAATTCACATTTAATAATAATAGGAAAAAAGATCCGAAACAAATATCCACCAAGTTTATATTTCTATAAGTTTACAACAAACAGCTGTCAAACGACGTGTTTTATAATTACTATCTCCTTTTACCAACAGAAATACAATAGAGATAGTAAATACAAAACACGTCATTTGACAGTTATTTGATGTACACGTTATCCAGTGATCATCACTTTTTTTAATGACATTGGAAGGCAAACAAGCAGACGGATTTCCTAATGGTGAGAAATTCTCGCCGCCTAGAGACACCAAAGGTGGTAATGGTGCGTTGCCAACCAGAGGCCGAGATGTTAGGCCTCGAGCAAAAGAAAGTTTACCGGCTACCTTACCCTCCGAACCGGAACACGTCATGACGTAATGGCGGCAGGAATAGGTCACTAAAAAGATACTGAAAACGTCTTCAAGAGAAATTGTGTTGTTACTCATACAATTTTGTAAATTTTTAGGATTTCAAGTGACCGACCGTCGACAGATAGAATTCAGGAGACCTTGGATAAATGCCCATTGTTTATGCTATAACACTGTTGGAATTTTGGTACCAAGGAATGTTAATACTTGGTAGAAGTATCTGCTTACCCCATAGAAGAATCGAGGAAAACAAGTATTCTGCGAAGAAGTTACTTATCACTGCGCATTCCAAAGGCGCATGCATGTAGTATATTAAAACGTTTTATGTAAACGATAAACAATTGTTTAACCTATGAACTTGATCAAATGTTACGATTCAATTTAGCGTGTTTTGTTTTATTATTCACTGACCGTCTTATTAATTAACATAGACTAAAGTAATCCAAGGTTTTAAGTTGATTTATAGTCCGTATAACAATGCAATAAAGACCATTACGGTGGTAACTCAGCTGAGCACTAACTAAACTTGTTTTAGGTGTGTGCTATCTTTTTCTAATGAAACAAAAACAACAGAGATAGAAAATCATAGACACAGTTTCCTGACATAAACAGCAATTATGAATACACACCACGATTTACATACGCATTTTTTATCTATAGTCACATTTCGATTAGATAATATTTAGGTTAAGTTATCGCCAAATAGGTTATTATACAAAAAAACTGTCAAATAATGCAAAAAATTAAATTCAACACGTTGATAACTCTCATGGTAAATTCAAAACACTTTAACCTTTAACCAGTTAAGGCTATTAAATATAATATCTATAAACTTAAAACATGTAAAAAAATCAACGTACAAAAACACACAAGACAATAAAAATGACAATCTAAATTACATGATGTAGCAAGTTTTGATAATACTTGATGTTTTTTATGTGACTGACTAATAAGGAAACAGAAGTAATATTTGTGTTAATACCAAAAGTGCTTATTACTATGACATTGCCGATTTGTTTGTCCACCATCACCGATTATATGATGACACCTAACTTGTGTTACATTTCCGTGTGTGAAGATTTTTAACCTGTCCTCATCACAAGTGGTCACATTTATGGAACCTCCTCCCTGTTTCACATTTTTTTATCCAGTGTTGATCCGGGCTCCTTTACAGAATAGACCATCTGCCTTTCTGTCAGGCAGCTCATATAAGGCAAGCTTTGGCTTGCTATCACTAACTCTGTGACATCTGACTAGGTGGTAGTACCACCGTCTTAACTATTCCTGCCGCCTGTCTGCCTGCCTGTGTTCCGGTTCGGAGGGTAAGAAAGCTGTTAAACTTGCTTGAAGCCTAATACCATCATTGGTGTCTCTAGGTGACGTGAATTTCTTACCATCAGGATATCCAACTGCATGTTTGCCTTCCAATATCATAAAAGAAAACCCTCTCCGCTTCTATTAGCGCATGACGTCATTTATGGATGGCCCCTAATCAGAGAAAGTCATTGTGTTAATGAGATTTTGGTACAGGTATTTGATAATTGCTGTTAATGAGTCGCTAGATACATTTATATTTCATTCTGCGGATCCTCTTTCCCCTCTCAAGGTTTGACGTATCTTATTTATCGATGGCCCCTAATGAGCGAACGTCGTTCTGTTAACGATATTAACATTTATACAGCATATCGTGAACCCCTTACACCTTTTAACTTGTGACTTACATAAAAATGACCCCTAATGAGCGAATGTCATCTCTATGAGATTTGGTAAGAGGTGTTGGGCAAGAGCTAAAAATTAGTAGTCAGATACTTTAAAAGCGCATTATCTCATCTGCAAATGATTGGCAGATCAATGTTTTTGCAATCAACTAAAGTAAAATTATCATACGAGTGATTTTTAGCGATCAACAACAAACTATAAATGACCGCTAGTTTTTAGATTAGAAATCTCAGCCGAAAGAAAAAGTTTCGTTCATTTTTGGAGATCAAGCGAAAGCGAATGAAGTTCTTTCGATATAGTTTGTCCGTAAATGTTTCGACTGTATCTGGCATAATAGACACTTTGGTGTAGTCATTTCTTTTGGCCTACTCGACAAAGAAAAATCTTATCAATTCAATTGTTGTTTTGTTTCCATGTTTGTTACATGATTTCTCGACCAATAACAAAGAGATGTTGATGGTTCTTAATTGCAAAGGTAGGTGGTACGAGGTGTTTTTGAGTTACACTTATTGATGAATAAATTTTCATGTAGTTTAGCAAACAAATAGTAATGAAATTGCAACGTGGTTGAGAAGTTGGAGTCGGTTTCGTTAAATTGATATTGCACAAATTGTTATAGTATAGAAAATGTGTGTCCTGCTCGTGAGAAACACACGTTGCCTATACAACACAATTGTTATTAGCGTGTTGCCAACCTGATGCTGGAATCACACTGAGTGAAAGTTTATTGGCTAACTTACCATCAAAATATGTCAAGACACGTCAAGAAAAAGTAAGTAGGCAATGTCATAAATCTTAACCCAACACGTTTGGATCCTTGCATACTCTACCACTTCTGACTGAAGTGGTATGTATTACTAAATTATGACACTAGCGGACGATGGGCCACGTCAAATTTTTAAACAACATATATAAACCTGATTGTAGAAATAAAAGACGGATTGCACTCCGGGAGTGCCGGCAGAAGTGAAAACTTAAATGTAAACATTGTACATTTTTGATATTTTGAAAAGATTAGGGAATAATTTTGCACGAATTGCTTTAATTATTAGTATGAAAGTACTATCATTTATGTGATATAATACAATATTCATTTCTTGTGCTATCGGACACAAACATGACAACTAAAACACTCGCGCAAGCGCTCTGCGCTGTCTTACGAATTTTCGATTAGGTCATGCTACCTACTAGTACGGCCGCTTCATAATTTACTTCGGCCAGTTAAAATAGTAATACGAGATAAAATATGATTCAATATTTAATTTTTCAAACTTATACACTAATTCAATATAATTTAAATGTATATATCGATTTTCCTTCTACTATTATTTCTTTTGTTAAACTTACAACTTTTCGAAAACAGCTAAACTTACTTATTCACAATGATGAACTGGAATTTCTATTAACTGAAAAACTATGGTATACCTACAAGTCGCAAACAAATTATAAGAGGTTTTACTAAACTAATATCTATTTTATCTACCACAAACTGTTTTTTCACGATTGTTTTCCAACGATTGCGAATCCTACATTCTTCGGAAATATCTAAGCAATACAAAAAACAGCAATGAATCTACGTTTTATTTTAGATCTCGCGCAAGCGTCCTGGGCCGTCTTATTCGCGCATGCGCACTGCATCGTCTTACGATCTAACGATCTGCCGCGAGTTTAGAAGTTTTAACCAAAAAGCGCGCAATGCCGCTAAAGAAGTTTTCACTTCAAAAAAAATATAACATCGCGAATGCTAAACGTTTTAACTGCGTAAAATATGCGTCGGCGCGACGTCTGATTAGTGTGAATGGGTTCTTATAGGTAAAAGTCGACTCTAATAGCGTAGCCTATTTTATAAAATTTACATTTTTCATCGTTGGTAGCTGATAGAACTTCATTGCCAAATTAATGTTTTAATTTATACCTTTTAGCATGATAGTGAAACAGTTGTCAAATTTGTTATTTAGCCCCCGACGGAAAATGAAGAATTTTATAAGTTTGACGTTCCACTCCCTCTTTCTCTCTGAGTTCGTGTCTGTCAGATCAACTTTTCAACGGATCGATACATTTCGATGCGATTTTTTTTTTGTTTCAAAGCTAATGTTATCGAGATGGTTCTTAGCTATATTACATATAGGTTTTTGATTTGGGGTTATATCATAGGGGTTATTGATTTTTTTTTAATTTTAGTGTTATTGTTAAATATTTTAAGCTATTAATTAATATCTATACATTTTATCTCGTGAAAGGGGTGCAATCAATATATGCAATCGAAACATTTAACTCGTACAAAGTATCTTTATGTGTGTCTGTATGTTTTTTTATGCAAGTTGTCAGCGAATAAGCAAGCGGTTCTCCTGATGGAAAGAGACAATTGTGGTCTATAAGCACCATTAATGTTACAGGTCCGTCGCTATCCTGAGGCTGAGATGAAAGGCGTATTGTGCAAGTCTACCGGCTACCCTGCCCTTCAGACCGTAAAATGACAGAGTAAATAATAGGTAAGGCGGTGGATCCCTCCCCTGGCTAGTTGCTGCACGGCACTGGCATTGTTGGTGATGACCTATATTTTAAACTGTACTTAATCTCTTACGAGCTGCCTACCAGATAAGCGGATGTTTTATTCTACTTGGCGGGTACGGACCAAGACGGTAAATTCTGTTACCTGATAGCTCCTAAACGTATGGACCGATGTCCTTTTTCTTTAGTTTTTTGTTACGTAAGTAACTCCTTTTAATTTTATTATGTAATTCCTCAATTTTCTGGTTGTCTGGCTGAGATAGCTCTGAGCGACGAGACCGCCTTTATTGCATTTTTTTGTTTTTGTATCTTATATGGTTTTGTTTCCATCGTACAAAGAAGAATAAATAAATAAATTAAGGCGATTTTTAAAAACGACTTCGCAGATTTTTTTGTTTTTAACAAGATTTCGTGGCTGATTCCGATGAATTCGGTCATTTTTCAAAAAAATAACTATGTAAACTTTTTGAATACTAAAATCAGTTATATATATTTTATGTGCATTTGATTGATTGAGATACAGGCATAGTGAGAGACTTTATATTAGACCGTGATAAGGTCCTAATCTTGCTTTGTAGTCTGTGGATTAGTCGAGAAGCGATAAAAATATTACAGTGCCATTGATGGTTGACACGTGCGCCTATTTTTACAGATATTCGTACTACTGATATTTAATTAACACTCTATTGTAGTTACACCAGGATTTTTATATTTTACTAGCCAACCCAGCAAACTTCATATCGCTTGACATTAACAGCTACCAACAGTCTATGTGGACAAAAATAAAGTATTGATTTTACCATTATCACTGTAATATCCCGGTTTTTCTCTTCAAAAGAACCATAAGAATTTTCTTACAATAACCAACACAACAAAAAAATAGCGGAATTGGTTCATCTGATGCGTTGATGCAATGACTAAGAGAAACGAAGATTCCTTTTTATATGTGCACTAGCCGACCTAGCAAACTTCATTAATTGACATTAACAGCTACTACATAATATTTGATGCTCAAATAGTAGCGCAATCTAAAGGACCCAATGTAAAACATTCAAAAATCAACGACTATTTACAAATAAAAAAAGAATTAAAAAAACATTTTCCAGTGCACTAAATTGTTTAAAAAAACATTCTCGAATCCTCTTGAGCGCCCACGAAAAGTAAACATACATACATACATATCTTCACGCCCAGTCCCTTACGGGTTAGTCACTTTAGGCTCAACATACACAAAGGGTTAAGAAATGAGCAAATAGTTTCCACAATTACACAAACAATAAAACATAACTGAGAAAGATATAGAACTTTTCATTTCTGTTACATACATAAAAACATATTTAAAGGAAACGGAAAATACAGCATTTCGAAAAATTGGCACATCGCATTATGGTTTATTAATATATAATTTCATTATCTCGGTAAGATATTTGAATTGCTGTTAGAGAAAGCATGTGTCAAAGGTTTTCTTGCAGATACACATGAGTAGTAAAACATTTATATTAATAAGAACGCCATCTTCATTTCTCAAGACCAACTACTTTGTTTCCAAACTATTTAGTGCGCCATCTTTTATCGTTATCATCAATATATTAGTTTGTGTGTGTCAAATGCATGGTAGTGTGGGTAATGTTTTATTTATTGATTTAATGTACTTTATAAGCATTATTATTGAAAAATATTAGCGTTCTGCACTTCTCCTACACATAAACTATAAGTGTGCCAAATTTTATGCTCCTGCGTCCTCGCAATTTTCGTAAAAAGGGGTCTAAAGCTTTTGCTTTACGTATTAACATATAGATTTCATTATGTCGGTAAGATATTTTATTTTGCTGCTAGAGAAAGCATGTGTCAAAGATTTTCTTGCAGACTCACATGAGTAGTAAAACATTTGTAATAATAATTAATTCAATTTCAGAAATCTTTGTTGACAATGAGCTGTTTCTTCTATTGACAAGGAGTCTGGCTAGGTTTGGAAACGGTGGTTTGCGGTGGATAGAACTAAATTTGTTAACATATAAAATTAAATTTTAATTGAATTGTGATTATTAATTAATTTTGTAATGAATATAAAAAAGAATAATGAATATAAAGAATAAATTTTTGAATATTATAATTACATATAATTAAATAGTTATTTTTTGTAACCACAAAAATATTACAACGATATTAACATACCACTAGAATATGCCGAAACGCTTAAATAATTTTGTACTATCTTCTCAACTTGAAGACTTCTCATGTAGGTAGGCACTTAATTCCAAAAAGAGAATTTGACAAAATAGTGTCAAATATAAACAATTTTTAAAACAGTAATATACACACACTCACACACACAAACCCAGAGATATCTTCACGCTAAGTCCCTTACGGAGAGACTTACTTACAGAGAGTATCGAGTACCAAATTTTATTGTCTTTGTAGACACATTAATTCCCCTTTTTAGATACAGAATAACATCACGAAATAAAAAAGAACGAGATTCTGAGATAAACATTGCAACAGGTAAATAAATTCGGGTTATTTTACATAATAACCTTTTGGTTCTTTAAAAATCCTTCAAGCCTTTCATAATGACCTAAAGTAAAAACCCATTATTTAATACATTATCTGAGAATTCCTTAAAACAGTAATAACATATCTTTTGAATAAACATAATATCTTTTGAATACATTCTGATAAAAACTATATTTTAAGGCAACGCAAACAAATAAGTAATTAACTTCAAGTTATTTTTTTACAAAAACCTTTTGGTTGCTTAAAAACCCTTCGACCATTTTTAGTGATCTAAAGTAAAAACCGTAAATCAACACATTGCATAGCAATAACACATCTTTTGAATATATGTATAATTATTGCACGATAGTAGACAAAAAAAACTAGATTCTAAGGCAACGCAACTCTAGGGAATTTCAGTTTAGTAGGCAACAAGTTAAGGTTAGTTTTTTATAATGACCCAGAAAAAAACCCCTAAAAACCCACAATTTTACACATTACCTAGCAATTTCTAAAACATTTCCCTGGTTGTGCCTCTGCCAACATTTTCGGGGATATAGGCGTGAAGATACTTACTTACTTGCTTTTTTACATAATTTCTTGAAAACCAATAACTTTATAAACTGCCTAGGAATTTTATACAATTCCCAATTTTACAAAACTACGGTAACATACATATATTGACACTCCTTGAGGGTCTTATCATTCGTCGATATATATCAGTTCGATTTCCATACAAACGGTATAGTTGAACAAACAGAAACACATCTGCTGAGGTTATTGAAAGAAGTGATTTATTCATCAAATATATATATATAATAAAATAAAATGTATATATATATTCTAGACATTGCACGCGTTTGTGCGTGCTTATTGAAAATCTAAGACTAAATATCTATGTTTTTTGTTTTTTATGATATTGGAAGGCAAACAAGCAGATGCATTTCCTGATGGTAAGAAATTCACGAGGCACCAATGGTGGTAATGATGCGTTGCCAACCTGAGATCGGGATGTTGGGCCTCGAACAATAGTAAGTTTACCGGCTACCTTATCCTCCAAACCGGGACACGTCAACGTTAAGCACTGACGTTGTGACGGCAGGAATAGGCATTAGGCAGCGGTACCCATCCGGGCGAGTCGCTGCGAGACTTTAACACCTAGTCAGATGTCACGGTGGCATTGACGGTAAGCCTATGCTCGATTTTTACGAGCTGCCTTGCAGGAAGGCAGATGGTCTATTCTGCAAAGTAGCCCGGACCAACACGGAAGAAGAAGATGTAAAGAAGATCGAAATAAAAAGAAGCCTATGTCACTTTCTCGTCCCCTATATTCACTCACAAAACGTATATCCTCAAATCACTCTGCTACAACGTGAAATAAGGACAAACACATGTACTTCTGTATTTATAATATTAGCAAATACGTAAAAGTACTAAGTTAATAAATATTTAAAAAAAACTAGCAAAATTGCTTTGATATCTGCACAAAAATAAAATCATACAAAATCGTGCCTGACTTCAGATGTTTACCTATACCTATATTATTATTATTAGATAATACCTACTTTAATTAATTGATATGAGAAACAGAAAACTTTTTAAAGTGTACTGTTTCTCATATCAATTAAATAGTATAGGTATTTTAAAAACAATGGAAACTTATCATCCCACGTTTTCTTTCTTAAACACATTGTTTTTGAACTAATAGAACTATTTGTTTAATTCAGCTAAATACAAAAGTGACTAAAAGTTTTTTAAACTAAAATTTATTTTTTTTGTTTCAGCATTCACAAGAATAGGTATAGTAAAAAAATCAGCCCTTTTTTTTAGGTACATCATATCAAATAAATAAATATACGTGCCATTTACCAATATAGGTTTATAGTCGATGCCAAGCCTTATATTATAAGAAAGTAAGTATATTATCGCCTCTGTGGTCTAGCGGTTCAGTTGTTGGACTTGACTGCATGAGGTCCCGGGTTCGAATCCTGGGTCGGGCAAAAAAAGAAAAAAAGACATTGCTCGGGATTGCATATGTGCCCGGTTGGCGATAGGCTTGCCATCTATCACATTGTGGGACTTAGTGTCTTTGGCTAGTCGTGGGTGCCCTGGTTGTGCCTCTTCCTACCTCTTCAGGGAGATGGGCATGAAGATACTTTTTTTTATAAGTAAATAACACATCGTGTTTATAAAATAACCTTCGTAAATAATACATTATTTTGATACAAATTTGGTTAGCATAAAAAAAGGTTATAGTGAGCTAACCTTAAAAGATAGACATGTGCTGTCGCGGACTTTTTTTAGGACTTTTAAAGGGGAACAATTCTTTCTTAGATGATTGTTACGAAACTTTCACCGTTAACGCAACCAACGCCCTCAATAGGAAAAAATCCCCCGATTTTAAAACATTAATCATTGGTGCTACGCTCCTATTGATCTTAGCGTGATGATATATAGCCTATAGCCTTCTTTAATAAATGGACTTTCTAACACTGAAAGTTCAAGCAGACAAACAAACTCTTCAGCTTTTTAATATTAGTATAGATAGTATAGACTTTGGTTCCGAGCTCTTACAAAAAAATATAGACGAACTACTTTCATACCAACTTAGTCTTAAAAGGCGAGTTTCAGTTCATTTTATTAAAAGAAAAATCTGGAAAATTAATTTGGCTATACTAAACACATTTAGCGGTGACGAAGTTTTGCACGTTTCCATGTTTATATTCTTTTATAATAAGGTTGATAAGTATACTTTTGATTAAATTATCGCTATTAAAAGTAGCCTATGTTCTGTTGTTCCTCATTAAGTGTCTAAATACAAAGTTTCACTGTTATATTTTCAAAAATGACGATTTTCCATACGACCATTCATCACCTGTTTTTCCCCCTATGTTCGCTATAAAAAGTAGCTTTCGTTTATCATAAAGTGTATAAATACAAAGTTTCACTGTTACAGCTTTAAAAATAACGAATTTCCATAAGAACATTCATCCCCTCTTTTTACCCATTCCACCTATTTTGTTGCAATAAAAGCCTATGTTGTTCCTCGGGGTCTATTCTATCTCTGTACCAAATTTCAGCAAAATCGGTTGGGTGGTTTAGGCGTGAAAAGGTAACAGACAGACAGAAAGACAGAGTTACTTTCGCATTTATAATATTAGTGTGAATAGGTAGTAAAAAATTAATATTAAATCTTTATTATTTTTACTTTTTAGCTTTCAAGTAGTTTTTAATTAACATAGTTATTTTAATGACACAAATGATTTTTGCGTAGCTTTAACCGTTAACGCAGCGCACGTGAAGAAAGCTGTAGAAAAGGAATATTTTGGTTTGGTTTGCAATTCGTTCCGACCTTTTCAAGTAGGAAACACGTTCTAAAATTTGTTGATAGGAAGATACCAAAGAAGTTAATAAAAGTTCCTTATTATTAGTATGGATGAGCACGTCTAAACAGTACACTTTGCATCGCACTTTGCCATTGTGGAACGAAATACAATAAAGTGCGAACATGCTCTCATATCAATTTGACCACCTCATCTGTAGAGGAGTTAGCGTATACGCCTAACTTTACCGACCAACCACAAGGCTCGGGTTCGAATCCCAACGGAGGCAGGCATTTATGTGATGAACATTTAGATGTCTGCACATACGTGTATGGGTGTTTATTAAATTCATTCTGTTATATATTTAAGTATTTCTATTTATTAGTATCGTTGACTACTACTTTTACACAAGCATACAATTTGCTTGTTAACTAATATCTATGACACAAGTATGTAACTTGCCTAGTTTGGGGTTTGACTCACTATGTCTAGGGATATTTATTTGTATTTATTTATACAACGATTTATAAACGAATGTCCCTGGACAAATTACACAAACTGAATCTTAAAAAAGTAAGCAAATTACACGCTTGTATCATTGGTATCACGTATCACGCACGATATTAATAAATAGAAATACTTGAATAGATGCTGGAATAAATTTCATAAACACACCCGGACCCACAAAATACAGACTTCTAGACTTTTAATTTTTTATTTAATGCACTTTATAAACATAATTATTGAAAAATATTAGCTTTCTTCACTTCTCCTACACATAAACTATAAGTGTGCCAGATTTCATACTCCTCCAACTGTGCAGTTTTCGTAAAAAGGGGTCCAAAGTTTTTGCTTCACGTATTAATTTTATAATAATCTTGGGCGGTTTGTACTTCTTGGATACGGCGTGAAGATATTATTTTCTATAACATAATAACAAATGGTTTCGCAACTCACTAATTACTTGAGTAAATAATACTCTTCCGCATTGTAGAGACGGCATACCTCAATTATTAATTATTATCTAAGCGGGGTTTTTATCCGACTGTGAACAAGGGTTATGTTTAAGCACGTATATATTATATACTAAAACTGTAGAAGAGCGAATTTTATACATTAAAGAAAAATATTGTACAAAATAAAAACAACGACGCAGGCGACTAGAAACGAGCATCAGAACACATTTTAGAGATTTTTGTCTATCTTTCTGACTATCTGATGTTTCCCTGTGTGTCCGGGCTCCTTTGTAGAATAGAATACCTATCTTCTTGCCAGGAAGCTCGTAAAAGGCGAGCAAAGGCTTACCGTCACCAACAATGTGACATCTGACTTGGCGGTAGAGTTTCGCAGCGACACGCCCGGATTGGTACCACTGCTTTACCTATTCCTGTCGCCATAACGTCAGTGCTTGCCGTTGACGTGTTACGGTTCGGAGGATAAGGTATCCGATAAACTTACTTTTGCTCGAGGCCTAGCATTCCAGCCTCAGGTTGGCAACGCATCATTACCTCCTTTGGTATCTCTAGGCAGCATGAATTTCTTACCATCAGGAAATCCGTCTGCTTGTTTGCCTTCCATTACCATAAAAAAAAACGTAATAGTTTAGAATAGTTTACGCACTTACAAAGACTACGGTCTTGTGAGACTTTTTTTGGTCTTGGTTTATTAAGTTTATAAAAAGTATCTTCATCCCATATCCCCGAAGTGGTAGGCAGAGGCACAACCAGGGTACCCACGACTAGCCGAAGACACTAAGTCCCTCAATGTGGTAGGTGGCAATCCTATCGACAACCGGGCACAAATCTAATTCAACACAATTTTCTTTTTGTTGCCCGACCCGGGACCTCACGCAATCAAGTCCAGCTACTGAACTGCTAGACCACAGAGGCGACAAGTTTATTTATTACCTATTCAAGGACTCCTTAGTATTTGCGGTATAGTATATATATTATTATATTAGTGTATATATATATATATATTATATACATATACCCATAACACCATACACATTAATTGTTTTGGGGTTAAATCTGTTCGCGTTATTTGTCCAGAAATATGTCTATATATTTTCGCCTCTGTGGTCTAGCTGTCCAAGTGTTGGACTTAACTTCATGAGGTCCTGGGTTCGATTCCCGGGTCGGGCAACAAAAAGAAAATTGGGTTTTTCCAATTTTCTAATATTAAAAAGTTGCTCGGGATTAGATACATGTGCTTGGTTGGCGATAGGCTTGCCACCTATCACATTGCGGAACTTAGTGTCTTCAGCTAGTCGCGGGTGCCCTGGTTGTGCCTCTGCCAACCTCTTCAGGGATATGGGCGTGAAGATACTTTTTTTATAAATAGTACCCTCATGCCGCACAGTGTTATTTTACAGGCGTGCCTGTAGGTACCTACTCCCGAAGAGGTAGACTGAGGTCCACGATTAGCTGAAGGTACTTAGTCACTGCTTACTAACACCAACCGAGCATTTATCCAATTTAAAAAACGTTGTTTTTTCAACCAACCCGTTGACTACTTGGAGACTTTAATTCTCCATGTAGTCAACGCCAATACGCACTTGATAAAGAAAGAAATTATACAGGGTTACATTTGAAGCACCAGCCAAATTTGGAGAAACAGGTCGGTATCGATAATACCTTCGATCCATGAATTAATTAAACACTAAAACTAATGAATAATTTTTATCCAACTCACTATACAAGATGCATAGTTATAACGTAAACAAAGCATAAAACTGGTTCCCACCGACCGCAGTCGAATTAACAGGATGGTGACATCATGACTCGTACTAGGTACGACATAGCGTGACAAGTGAAACATTTTCGCGGACTGTTTTAAAATATTTTTTTATAAAAGTAAATAGTACTATTTGGCAATAATATTTGAAATTCATTACCTCTTTATATTAAAATTTGGCCGGTCCTTTCAAAGTAGCACCTTTAAACCCTTTCGCAGTGACCATACCAAAAGAGTAGATATTAATTTCATAACTAGCTGTTCCAGGAAATCCGTTCTACCTGTTCCTCTCAGTTGAATGGTATAAAAGTTACCTACGTCCGTCTCCTGGTTCTAAGCTGCCCATACATTTTCAACAAAATCGGTTAAGCCGCTCTTTTGTTATTCGTAAATAGTTTGTTATACGTAACTAACATGACTTTCTTTTATATACATAATATATCGCCTCTGTGGTCTAGCGGTTCAGTTGTTTGACTTAACTGCATGAGGTCCCGGGTTCGAATCCCAGGTCGGGCAACAAAAAGAAAATTGGGTTTTTCCAATTTTCTAATAAAAAAAATGTTGCTCGGGATAGGATATGCGCCCGGTTGGCGATAGGCTTGCCACCTATCACATTGTGGAACTAAGTATCTTCGGCTAGTCTTGGGTGCCCTGGTTGTGCCTCTGCTTACCTCTTCGGGGATATGGACGTGAAGATACTTTACGTCATGTTGGTCCAAGTCTCGTGTAGCCGGGTAGAGTAGACCGTCTGCTTCATTCAAGTTTATTGGTGGTAGAGTGATGTGCTTTACTTGTCCACCGCTTCACATACTCCGGTCAGAAGGGTAGCTGGGTAGCCGATAAGCACACTTGCACAATAATTAGTCCAACACTTTGGCCAAAAGACAGCGACGCACCTACATCATCTACGGTGTCTGTAGGTCACGGTTATATCTTACCACCAGGAGAGACGAGTGTTTGTTCGCTGCCTTATCACATAAAAGAAATAAAATTGAATTTGATATTTTTTCAAAATCCAATTAAAATAAGTTTAAAAATAAAGTAACATATAGGAGCTTATCATGAAGACTTTAAAACGACATATTATCATGTCTGTAATAGTTATCTTTACGCATTAAGATTTTTGTGTTTTTAATCTAATCTTTTTTTATCGTTGATGGTACATTGACATTTAAATATCTAGTCACCATACAAATATATAACCTACTTTGCCCCCCCTCCCGGTACATGCATGCACTTTTCTCAGTGACCATAGTAAAATGGTTGCAAAATGGCTAGGTATATTGTCGCGATACTCACAACTCTAAAGATTATATCATACACAGTTTTAACATTACACAAAAGAAAACAAGCACCCGAACCACTTCATAAGATAGGTCACTTCTTAAGATGGCCTAATTGCAATATTTTGTATTTTTTCAAGTTGAAAGAGTGTAAACGTTACTATGTCCCGTAGGTAGTAATTTAAAATTTTTCAACCTTAAAAAAATACAAAATATTTGAAAATGGACCATCTTAAGAACTGGGCTACCTTAGGCGCAAATATCACCTTACCTACCTTAGTATCAATTATACGACGCCTGAAAACATTTCAAATGTTAAAGGTGTTTTACCAACTGTTATGTTGATAGAGGATAGGTTCAGCAATAAACCTATTCACGCAAGAAGATTAGCTTGATTGGCAACGCACCTTTCATGCCTTCACCTTTGATGCCTTCTGGAGCGACGTTTATTTGTAACAACCAAGAAATCTGCTTGTCTGTCTTCGAAATTATTTAAAAGACCTATAGGCAAGTTTATTTTACTCGTGTGAGTTTATAGGCTACACAAATACCTTCCAAACCAATCAAGCACCCCTTGATCAGAGTAACCAATCCGGACGAGTCTTTGCAGAACTCTACGGTCTCTACCACATAGCAGACTGACTGAACTAGTAGCATAATCCAGCAATTTAAATATCCCAACAGTAATGGTGTATCCCATAAAAAAGGAATCATACATGCATAATTTGTAATTAGGCAGTAAATGGGAAAATCCCTAACCTTAACAAAAACCCTCATATTCATCTTATGGTAACAAAATTTGAATAAAGAAGTGTCAAAGAACTACGTATTCGCAACTTATAATGAGACAGTAAATTGTAACATCCTCGTTTAAAATCAAAAACCATTTTTCCAACGTGCTTAAAATGTCTTCGCATTACCAAAGTTTAAAAAAGAATTATAAAAATACTACAAATTTACAATCGATAACGATAAGACAATAAATATATTCGTCACTTAAAACAAGGAAAATCCGTCGGAATTCTTTCAACGTGATTTAAATAAAAATTACCCAAAGTTACAATTATATTTCTTCGCGTTAACAAAGTTTGGAACAAAAATATCTCAGGACCACGAATTCACAATTTATGATGAGAATATACTTGACAAAATAAAGAAAAATCTGCTCTATTCTTCCTAAGCGTTAGCAAATTTAAAAAAAATCAAAGAAATATATATTTATAAGAAACTTGTAACTTTAAATTTTAAAAAAAATCACTAATTTTCGTATGCATTCCAAAAACGGAAAAAATGTAACTAATGTAACTAGGCAGTAAAATTGAATTATTCGTCTTTTCAAATGAAAAAAAGACACCGTAATTCTTTCTACGCGTTGCAAGTTGAAATATTATAAAAATCAAAGGATCATACATAGATAATCTGTACTTAGGCATTAAATTGAAATATCTGTAGCTTCTAACAAAAAAAAAACACTCCCCTATTGAAAATGAAACAAAAAATCATAGGTATATCCTTAAACTGTAATCAGGCAGTAAATTGAAATAACAGTTGCCTTAAAAAAAACAAACCTCCGAAATTCTTCCTTGGCGTTGCAAAGTTCAGTTTTACCAGACTCATGGGAGAACTGTCTCCGCAACATAATTTATACACAACACTTCATTAATAGTTATTTAAAAAAATTGTATGAATCCGAATCAAAACAACATAATCACTTTAACTACAATTTTATAAATTCATATCCGTCGACAAATACAATTTAATAATACGAGTACAACAAAATGACTTTGTCATAACGTATTAAATTTCACAAAGTTTAATTTGTTGCAAATGAAAAAAAAGTTGTAAACATAAAAGCACTTTTGACACTTAATAACTTGGAAGTTTTAAATGGATTGTTATAAACATTGTGTTGTCTATGTAGCGATGTTTGCAACTGATTCAGCGCGCCACGAGGCGGCGCACGCGCATCTCTGCCTCTCAAACCTCCTTCCTGACGCAGGTGACCTTGACGGTGAGTGATTCGGCTGATTCTGCTTAGGGCATTTACACACTGTGCTTGTAAATAATGATAACAACATTTTGTATAAATACGCTTAATAATGTTATTATTACTAATGATAAGTCGAATAACATTTTTATGATTATACTAGCGCCGCGCTATTGTGGCCGGTTTTTGACACCTTACAATAGTGATGTAAATATCAAATTGTTATCCAAAATAATATTTATAAGTTTAGTACTGATAAATAGTATGGCGAGTAATCATGGTTCATTAAAAAGTTCTGTCACCAATATAAACGGGTTTGACCCGTCATTTTATGGAAGAAGAGGCAAACCAGTTAACGATTCATCTGATGGAATGGATGGATTCACTTGCGTTGTCTTCCTTTTTTTAAGTAAATATCTTCCAAACTTGACAACTTCTCGTCTTAGCCTGACGTTTGTATTTTAACATATTTTAATTAAAACTGGTTCTTGCATCATGTAATCTTCAAACTGTGCCAAATTTTTTACCACTCTCTCTCCGTAAATTAAAAATATTGAGTAGAAAGATTTCTTCTTACGTATTAAAATTAAGACTGTTAAAAAAAACTTATCATTAAAACAAAATCGCTTTCCAACTGTCTGTCCCTTGTCTTAAATCAACATTGCTAATACAACACTAATATTCAGATAACATCTACTCTCTACCAGTTCTTTATATATATACATTCGTATTATATTTACAGAGATTATAAAAAGTCGCCTCTGTGGTCTAGCGGTTCAGTTGTTGGACTTGACTGCCTGAGGTCCCGGGTTCGAATCCCGGGTCGGGCAACAAAAAGAAAATTGGGTTTTTCCGATTTTCTAATAAAAAAACGTTGCTCGGGACTGGAGATGTGGCCAGTTGGCGATAGGCTTTCCACCTATTATACTGTGGGAGTTAGTGTCTTCAGCCCTGGTTGTGTCTCTGCCTACCTCTTTGGGGATATGGGCGTGAAGATACTTTTTTTTTTTTAAAAAAGTTCATGTTTTGCTTAAGATAAAAAAATAAACGCATATTTATCGTTAGCGCAATTTAAACTTTACGAGATATAACAAAATTTAAAACTAAATCGATATTATAAGAACAATAGCTAAAATTTTAGCGCAATAAAACCGCAAAATACCCACTTCAATTTTATAACCACGTCATCAATGTACATAAATATGCACATGATTAAGTATACCTCAAAAATAACTTGCCGGATCTTATGTGACCATCTCTGAGTCATGGCTTACATTATGAAAAAACTATCATCAAAATGGATTCATAATTAGCAGATTACTACAATATATATAAAACGCAGTAGCATATACATGTAAGGATAAAACACAGTGAAACTCTCTGTTATGCAAATATATTTATCTTATTTATCTAGGCGTTTCCGAGGTTCATAATACTACGGTAGTAACTGTTATCTAATCTGTGCTTGAAGTGTCGAAAAAAGGTTTGTTTCTAAATTTATATGGTGTTTTAAGATATATATTTAAAATTGGAATGGTAATACATTAGTAAATAATACCAATAACTAGCTGACCCAACCAACCCAAATGTATGACATATTTAATTATCGTTTTGCAGCATTTAATTTGTTTTACAATCTATTCCTATGCCCACAAAAACTCAACAAAAAAGTGGCAATTTTTACCTGATTTTTTATTTAATTTTCTCTATGACATAGCGAAGAAGCAGGATACAAACTTAACGCCTCAAAAAATATATTATCAAAATAACTATTAAAGAAAGTCAAACATAGAACGTTTGAAAAGAAAGTCTGGTTATTTGAAAACGCAACACCTTTTACACTGAAGTTAATGAGCAATGATTATTATAGTAGGCGAACTCAAGAGGGGTTTTGCGGAGTTACTCGAGCGCGTCAGATTAAGGTATGGTGGGTTTATTGCATGCCAAACAATATATTTAGAATAGAATAGAATAAAATATATTTTTATTCACATTCACCTTACAAGAGGCACTTGTGACGAGTCTATATAATACTAAAACTACCACCGGATTGGAACGCGGCCACACACTGAGAAGATCCCGCAAGAAACTCAGCGGGCTGTCTTTTTTTTCCTTATTCTACACAAATTACATATAATTCCTAGTAAGCGATTGGTATGAGGAGCAATTAATACCAAGCATTCTTATCCGACAGATATACAGCAACGGTATAGTAACCTTTTTTATACAATTTCACTTTGACACATTTTTTAATTTATTTAATGGCAGGTCTTTTATAAAATCAGGAACTTTATTGTAAAAGCGTATACATGGGCCCATGAAAGAATGACTAACTCTGTGGAGACGGGACACATGCACAGCAAGATTGTTTTTATTTCTCGTATTTACATTGTGTATATCCCAGTTTCTTTTAAATGAATGTAAATTCTTCTGAACATATATCAAATTTTCATAGGCGTACTGGGAAGTAACAGATAGAAGATTAATTTCTTTGAATTTTTCTCTAAGGGAAACTCTTGGGCCTAAGTTATAAATTGCACGTATGGTCCTTTTCTGTAAAACAAATATAGTATTTACTGCTATGAAAATAACTAAAATAAACAATCCTAGCAGTGTCAACATCGGTTAATTGCCTCATTTTTTTAACGGCATATGCTGCTGAGCTCAGTCTTATTGCGAGCTTTTCAACGTGCAGACCCCATTGCAACTTTTTATCTATTGTGATTCCTAAAAACGTTGTGGAATCAACAAGGTCCAAGGTTTAAATAATCTGGACATTTGAGCGTTGAGAAAGGGAATGCGAGAGTCAGAAACATTGGAAAAACAAAAAAATTCTGACTCTTAATCCCATATGTCACGCTTAAATCGTCAGATTATTCAAAAATATAATGTGTGGCATGCTATAAACCCACCATACCTTAATCTGACGCGTTCGAACATACTAAAAAAATAGATAGGTACCGTAATACACGCACTGCACTATATAGAGATTTTATTTATATAAGATGGAGGTGTTTAATGATGGCACTAGACTAGACTAGGAGAGGGCTCTCCTACTATGAATAGCTGTAGGTAAAAAGTGCATCCAATTTAGCAAACATTGCTAAATGACTTTCCTATAAAGAGGTTGTACATCTTGAAGCAGACACGACTCCTGTGATGCCCAACTAGTAATAATTGTTTACCCAAAATTTTTGTTTATAAGTAATGTAAAGATTTAGGGGATTAAAAACACTTCGTTTTAGTATTCATTGAAAAATATTTGAAACCATGATATTATTTACTTTCTCCCTCCTTCAGGGAAAAATCCTTGACATTACCTCGTTGGATAATTACGCAAGAATGGCTCCAACTACGAAATAAGTCTGGTAAAACAATGGCATTAAAATATTTTTTTATAATATTGGAAGGCAAACAAGCAGATGGATTTCCTGAGGGTAAGGAATTCACGCTACATAGGGACAACAAAGGTGGTAATGGTACGTTGCCAGCCTGCGGCCGGGATTTTAGGCCTCGAGAGACGGAACACGTCAACGGCTAGCACTGACGTTATGGCGGCAGGCGTTATGAATATACAAGGCGATAGTACCAATCCGGGCAAGCCGCTGCGAAACTCTACCACCTATTAGGATGTCATGGTATTAGTAACGGTAAGCGTTTGATCGCCTTTTATGAGCTGCCTAGCAGGAAGGCAAAAAAAGCATGGTTTATTCTGCAAAGGATGCCAGACCAACACGGGAAAATATATTAGTAAAATTGAAGAAAAAAAAAAGTATTGCCCATATCCCCGAAGAGGTAGGCAGAGGTACAACCAAGGCACCCACGACTAGCCGAAGACACTAAGTCCCACAATGTGATAGGTGGCAAGCCTATCGCCAGCCGGGCACATTTCCAATCCCAACCAACATTTTTTTATAAAAAAATTGGAAAAATCCAATTTTCTTTGTGTTGGCCGACATGGGATTCGAACCCGGGACCTCATGCAGTCAAGTCCAACCCCTGGACCGCTAGACCACGGAGGCGATAAAATTTAAAATGTTCAATAACCCCAGACAGATCCTTGTCATGTAGCTAAGAAACATCTCGATTGCGTCAGCTTTCAAACAAAAAAATCTCATAAGTTTTGGCACAGATACGTACACACATAAAACACACGCACGCACACACACAAACACACCGACGTCATACATGTAACACACTTTTTTACGGTCGGGAGCAAAATTACAATCTCTTATGAGTCAATTCTGTATATAAAAAAAGTGTTTATGGTCAGTATTTATGTAACAATATAGTATCGGCCTTTTTGGTGAAAGAAGAAAGAGGTCTCGGATGATTATAAAGTTGGATTGTTCTTGCGAAACACGGAACAATTATTTCCCTTAAATCGGGGAAAACTCCAAACCAACAACACTGGCGGTGTAAGCTGTTAACACACTAGCATTGACCGACTTAGCGCGATTTCTAACACGTTTTGGGTCCTAATCACCGTCTCTATGGCCACAATGTTACGTATTATCTACAAAGTAAGGTTAGTAATATTATGGTTATGTCAAAGGTCCATAAAACATAGCAAGTGTGATAATGTAGTAATAACGCTACAATAATTAAAAATCATTAAAACTGTAAAAACCGACTTCAATTTTCCTTGAGTTGTATATAGATGTAGTGTTTATTTATAACACAAGGAAATTGAAGTCGATTATATTTGAGCTCAAATATGTTACTATATGCACATCAAATTTCATCAATATCGGTCAAGCAGTTTAGTTGTCAAAATGTAACAGACTTTTGCATTTATAATATAATATAAAATGGGTGCATGAACGACAGTTGTATATTAGCGGGTTTTTAAAAACGTGTTTACTGTTTATGCTCGATAGCTTGGCGACACTGTGGTCTAGCGGTCCACGACGCGTACTTAACATCTTGAAGTCCAGGGTTCGAGCCCCGGGTCAAGGAACAAAAGAAAAAGAAATGTGTATTTTCAATTTATAATTATTATTAAAAATAACTTCTGGGATCGTATATGTGCAGGGTTGGCGATAGGTCTGCCACCTATCACATTGTGGTACTTAGCGTCTTCGGCTAGTCGTGGGTTCCTTGGTTATGGATGTGCCTCTGATCCACCACTTTAAGGATGTAGGCATACTAAATCTCAATAACTGCTGACTATATCTCGTTTAAAAAAATTTTTTATTATATTTATTAGAGCTTCGCTCTCTTACTTTAAAAGTTAAGAGGGGTGGGCGGAAATACATTTTAACAACTGTGAAATATCTTATAGACGACTAACTTTGAGAAAAAAACAGTTTTGGAAACCACAATTAATGATTGTCTCAAAAAGTGGTGTAAAGCAGATTTCCAGAGACAGGACACCCCTTGGGGTAAAGAAATCACCCCTTTTTTTAAAGTGTGGAAAATCCCCCCGGATACCCGCCGTTCTCAGGGGAGAACAGCGGATTATGTCGAACTCGAACCGACTAAAAACCTCACTATGACCTATATATATTACTATGATAGGAGCGAGATGGGATTGGCATTCACCATCTCGCTCCGCGGCTAGGGCCCGATCCTTACCTGGCCTCCTCCCGCGTTATAAGAGGAGCGACTCTTGCCACTGGAGTCGCCCCCCAGGCGTGCGAGGCCGTGAAAAGTCCCCATACTCCCCCCTGCCCTGAAAGAGTACGCCGCTGTGACTCAAAAGCGACGCACTCCCCCAGCGTGTGGGACGCCGTATCTTCTGGCGCCCCGCACTCGTGGCAGGCGGGGNATCTCGATCTTGTGCAGATACTTTCCGAAGCATCCGTGCCGGGCACAAGTAGGAACGTCAGCGACCCGAACCGCCCCTGCACCCATTCTCAGAGGACCGGTCGGATTGCCTCCACTCCTCGCCTGCCCAGTGACAGGTGGGGAAAGAAATCACCCTCATGTATGATCTGCGATTTTGCAAAGTTATTAACTTTTTCATGTATTTTTGAGATTTTCCACCGGAACAACTTTAATATATTTTTTTAAATCGATGATTTTTTTAGGCCTAGCCTAAGTTTTTTTAACTTGTGGCCTGCACGCATAGGTTTATTTTTTTAGTGTCAATTCCATATTGCAAAAATGAAACGAAAAATAGCTACGAAATAAAAAAATCGCAGCGACTCGCCTGGATTGGTACCTTACCTATTCCTGCCGCCATAACGTCAGTGCTTGCCGTTGAAGTGTTCCGGTTTGCTGGTAGCTGGTAAACTTATTTTTGCTCGAGGCCCAACATCGCGGCCTTAGTTTGGCAACGCACTATTACCACTTTTGGTGTCTCTAGGCGGCATGAATTTCTTACCATCGGGAAATCCGCCTGCTTGTTTGCCTAACTATAACATAGAATAAAATAAAATAGTTATAAACTAACAGAAGCCACTTCTGAATGCTTTGTATGATATCATATCTGATTGTTTATAAAATAGCAACTGCAAAGTCATCATTACAAGAAATAATATCAACATTACAGGTGCTTGATGAAGATATGTTGTCACATAGGTGCGTCTTATTACGTGAGGAGTTTAACGTGGGATCGGGGTAGAGTCTAATCTCATTTATCTCTTTTTGGAGAGCGATTTCCGCAAATACAACGTAGGTACAGTAGTACTATTTAAATTATGCGCTTCGGCTATATTAGTCAAGAATCGGAAATCAGAATGTATTTTAAAGATATATATAGTTTTTATTACACATGATTAATCATTTCACTTAAATTTAGATTAGGTCAGCCAATTTATAAATTAAAACTATAGTGTAAAGCCGGAGCGCATAATTGAAATAGTAGTACTGTAGTAGATTTTTACATGGTATAAACTTAAATTGCGAGAAATTAGCATTAAGTTCTTCACTAAAATATTGTCAAACTGTATATTATAACATTAAACGAGATTTTTGGAAACGCTGAACAGTCCTCTGTGATTCCAGGATTTAGTCCAGTTTTCAGCAAAGTTAAATACTAGAACTAAGTTTAACGCTGTGAAACTGCAAGTCCGTCTCCAACTATTTCATTGGGTACCACCTCGCGATTTGATACCTAATTATTTTTCCGAAAGATAGCAAATAGCTCCGATATTATCCCACATCAATTTTATACTACTACTACTACTAGTATTTGTAAAATTCACAAAAAAGTCTTTACGCCCATATCCCCGAAAGGGTAGGCAGAGGCACAACCAGGGCACCCAAGACTAGCCGAAGACACTAAATCAATGACGAGGTTGTCAAGCCACAAAAAAACCATGTGTCGGATAAAGATAAAATTAATATGAGACCATCTCGGAATCATGACCTATCTTTCTAAAGCAAAACCATCAAAATCGGTAGGCCATTGACCGAGTTACAAACACACAAAAATTAATAAAAACACATTAGAATTGAGAACCTCCTCTTTATTGGGAGTCGCTAAAATATTATGCATTTTTTGCTATTCGTTTGAGAATAAATCCAACGCTATTTAAGCATGTACTTTGAAGATTTGGAAATGGGTATCGGTTCATAGTAAAACTTACAATAAGCTAAGGGGTCAAGATGGGGGTCGAAATGGGAGGAAAAGGGTAAGCACCCTAAATCAGGATTATAACCCGAGACTGGTTATTTTGCTAAAAGACTAGGTAAAAGTTAGTCCCGGAGATCGAGATGCACACTTCAAAACAAAGACTGATAGGTGAAAACATTTTTGAACTTCACTTTAGAAAATTGATCATTTTTGACATACAATTTATATCGATGTAGCGTAGATCTCCTCCGACGGGTGAAGTTTTAAATCTAAGTTTTCCGAGGAATAGATTAAATGCCAGCAAAAACGGATCTGATAGCACTAAACGTATTTTGTCTCTTTCTATTACTTTCGTCGAAAGAAGATACCGATAAGTACGTTGTTTTAATAAGTGCGCCGCAGAATTGCCACTACTGTCACGCGGTTTATAAAAAAACCTTAATAAAACATGAGTCAAGTCGCGGGCTGTCTTATTTATAAAGTAGTAGTCGCTTTGATACGGTCAATAAGCACCATATAAACTACTGATAAAATCCACGTGCTAAGCCCCTTAGCATGTCAGATAATGAGTGTCACGTGTTTCATATATATACAACTTCATTAAAGAAATAATACGATTTTTATCTGATAAATCATATTAATTTATTTCCAGCATGTAAAGTTGTAAGAAAAATGTTTTATTCCGCAGATAAATTCTACTACATTGTGGTGTGCAAATACGTTTAATATAAATAATGACTAAAATTTGCATATTACAAAATTCATAATTTAGTAAAAACTATTTTATAGTCATAAGTAATTTAGGAATTACATGCATAAACCTCTCAACATTTTTTTTAATTAATTTGGGAAAACAAAGATAACACAATAGTTAACATTAAAGAACTAGCCGACAAGGCGAACTTCGTATCGCTTGACATTAACAGCTACTAACAGTCTGTTAAATTAATGCGTTGTTTTTCCCATTTTCCTACAATTTTCCCAATTTTTTTCCTTATGAACCTTCATGGTCCCTCCGTTCAAGCGTGATGCGATGACCAAGAGCAATGCAAAAAAAAAAATGGCGCGTCAACTTACATCCTAGTTTTATTATATTCGAGACGATGATCTTTAAAATAAAATATATTTATATACTGTTGCCCGCGTGGTCCCACAGGAACATTGTTTCAGGATAAAAACTATCCTATATGTTAATCCAAGTTACCCTCTATGTGTGTACCAAATTTTATGAAAATCGGTTCAGCAGTTTTTGCGTGAAAGAGTAACAAACAAACAGACAAACTTTCGCATTTATAATATTAATAGGATATAACTTGATTAGGTGTTGCTATATATATATTTTAAGAGCACATAAGATACCTCTCACAGTCCTACGACAAGTCTTGGTATTGGTCATGCCAACTTGCCAACTTCATAATAAGTGATTAAATCTGCTCTGAACCTGTTCAAAAATTCAGCTAACATAATATTGGAGTCAGAGCTGCAGATCAAGTCTAAATTCGCAGCTCACAGTTCCATTGTAATGTGTTGAACTGATTATTATTATCTGCGGCCAATGACTAAAACAGCTGTAATCTCATTACTTAAGAACAAAACTTAAGATTCGATTACAGCGACAGATATTACATAAATAAGTTGAGATGTACTGCGAGCCGATTCAGCAACTCCAGTTCAACTTCTTGATACATGAGCTGATTTGCGGTTGACCGTTTTGGTTGGGGTCTATTTCATAAAAAGTATTTGCAGGGCAAAATGGTTCTACATGCGGGACAAGGATTTTAAAAGCGGGATCTAACTAACTTTGTTTAGAATACAAAAATGAGTATTGTTGTAAATCAATATGAGAAGTAAAAATGAGCATTTTTCCTTGAGATTTGACACTTGAAAGGATCTCAGGATCTGCTGAGTAAATAGAAGCAGTAAGTAGTATTAGGGTAAGTGTGCCTGTTCGCGTCCACCGCCCAGTTCGCGTCCATTTCGCGGACACCGTTTGAAAAACTCTTAAAAATAATTATTGTACTTACAAACTAGGAAAATGAAAAGTTGTTTCTGCCTATAATTCATTATATCAGAAACACACATACACAGACAAAAGAACTGTTCGCATTACTTTTCCTGTCTAAAGTGTCTAAATATCTATAATTTTAGTAAAAAACCGGCGCGCATGCCGTACGTAATTTATCAATATTTTAAGTTTATGTAAAGATTGCATTTATTCCTAGACCTTGTAAATGAATATAAGTATAAAAATATTGATGATTTTGATTGATTATTGCATTTTTAAAAGTTAAAATGAGGTGGACACGAACTGGCATACCAATTTTATGAATCAGCCAGTTTGCGTCCACAGTGGACGCGAACTCATCTTACTATCTCTAACTTGATCCTTTATTTTATTATAAGAAAATATGTGATAAGGATGGGGTTTTCATTTATTTTTACCATTATTACTATGCTTATTAAAATTGCCAATTTGCGTTCACATAATTATCGTATTAGAAAAAGATAATATAGATGTCGAAATTTACCTGGACGCAAACTGGATGGATGAATACCAGTTTGCATCCACTTCTTTATTTGAATACTAAATCTTAATTAACTCTTCTATAAAATTAAATCAGCCAGTCTTATGTAGGTGGCAGTCGATAGTGTGCGTTGCATCATCCTTTCGGGACTAGTACCTGCCACCGCTCCGGAAAGGAACAAGCGCATTGAAGTGTTTCTGACTTACTCCATTTATACAGAAGCAGCTATATCATAAATTTTTAACTATTTAAATTAACTAAATTTAGGCAAATATGTCAGTATATTCAGGCTCGTATCTCCAAATAAGCTGACAAAGGTGCAACTAGGTCAACCACGATTAGCCTAATATACTTAGTCCCACAATGATAAATGTGGCAAACCTGTTCTATACTGTGTGGCGATATTTTTATTACAAAATAAAAATGATAAAGTGCAGATCAAGAACGAAAGAGAGAAAACGATAGGTAAAAAAAGTTAGAAATAAACTTTGGGAAACTAAAAATTTTCGTAAAGCGGCTTCGAAACAATTAAACTATACATCTTGTTCAAGCCACATAGGACGTGCTCAGTGTGAAATCTCTAAAAGAAAATTCACTACCAGAGATCTAAAAAATCTTTTAAAGGTTTTAAAATGTCTGTATTCTTAAATAAAGATATTGTGCATGTGAAAAAAAGAAAAATTGTGTGACCTAGTGGTTTATATCATTTATATCACTTGAGATTGAACATCTGACGATTGGAAAAGAAAAGCGTACTTTAGAATGCAAATAAAACTAACATAGCATGTGAAATAGATGTAGCCAGAATGGATTCAAGAGTTTTAGTAGACGTAGTAGTGCTGGAACAAATAAAATAGTTAGTTTATCTCGGTAGTGCTTTTTGCAGGGAAAGGTAGTTCGGTAAAGTACGGTAAGTAAAGGTATAATGATGACAATGGGAGTGTATGCTGGAAATAACGTGAACGACGCATTGGGTAAATTACTTCACGAGGTTTGTTACGGAGACTACACTCATTACATTACACATAGGTATACACTTTACATTCTGTGCTTATCACAACATTACTGGAAAACAGAGTTGGGTATGTTGGAAAAAATGAAAAAAAAAATTGGGGGCGCTCCGGGAAATGTGTCCAACCAATATCGAAATAGTGTAATCGGAGAAAGAGTAACATTGAAAGAAAGTATTGTTACTATAATGAGTAAGGACATGTTCCCTTGGTTCGTTCATGTTGTAAGAGCGGCAGATGAAAGATTGACAGTACAGACATACACTGCGAAAGTGGATGGATGTGCTTAGTTACCCGAGGAGACCTAGGTTGATATTCCATAGCTAGTTTAACTCAGGGTCAACTCTTGCCCCACAGTCTCCACAACCAGCTCCTTTGTAAGAAACAAGTAAAGAATGTGAAGGAAGCTAGTGAGACTCGATATTCTCTGCCAACCAAGCAAGTGACTAGACGTGAACATATGTATTTTATTAAGAAATTAAAACCCAATATTTCTTTGCAATTTCTTAATAAAACCTCTCCTTAACGCCTTTGTAAGTCGGTACACACAAACTGATCCATGTGTGGACGCGATGTGGATTTTGTGGACGCAAACTAAGAATATCGCCTTATTTTGATTATTTGAATTATTAAAAAATAATCACTAAACATTTTGGCTAAAACTTAGCTTCATTCTAAAATAGACATACTACTGATGGATTACAATATTACTTAATTCAAACCTAATATATAAACCTAACCTAATATATAATCTAATGATCTAGAACATTTTTATATTTTCCCTCAAACCTGCAAACTCCACTAACTGGACGCGAACTGTCACAACGACCCTACATAATTATTAATAATCATTAATTTAGAAAAATAGTAAAACCAATACTAATTTCTTCCATTCAAGCTGTTATTATCTGTCATATGGAACGAAGTTCGCTAGTATAAATATCATATAGTATAGTTACATTTATGACAAATATATCCTGCATAGATTCTCCAACAACTATAATAAGTTTAGCCATTCAATTGGCACTTCGTACATAAATCATTACATCACTATGACAACACCACACCAAACAAATAACCTATTAAATAAAAACTACCGGTGGCAGGGCTCAAGGCTTGCGCTAGTTCACACGGAATAACAAGTGCATGCCATGTTGAAACTATTATTTTTCTTTAGACAAATTATGAACACCTCCTTGGTTTAGGGGTTAGCGTACTTTATTTTAAGATGTTGGAAGGCAAAAAAGCAGACGAATTTCCTGATGGTAAGAAATTTACGCCGTCTAGAGACACTAAATGTGTTAATAGTGCGTTGCCGGTTTATTAAACCTTGAGCAAAAGTAAGTTTACCGGCTATCTTATCCTTTGTTGTGATAAACTGTTGAATGAATAGGTCTTTGCGTTTCTGTATGAATTTTTTTAAAAAAAGTATATCTTTACGTAAAATAAATGTGTACTTACTGGATATACATTTATTTTACGTAAAGATAGATAGATAGGTAAGGTAATAACAGCAGCTTACAATTTGCTTGCTTAGTTTGAGGTTAGATAAATTCATGTAATTTGTCAAGAGATATCCTACTTCCTACTAATACTATAAATGTGAAAGTCTGTATGTTTGTTTCTCCTTTAAGTAAAAACTACTGAACCCATTTTCATGAAATTTGGCACACACATAGAGGGTAACTTGGATTAACAGTGGGAGTTATTCCGAAAAAAAAACCCTGTGGGACCATTAACCACGCGGGCAACAACTGGTTTATTTATAAATTACATACCTATGTGGTCATTCACACCAGCTCTCGTGCTCGGCTGAGGGCCCGATCGGTTACCTCAAAATAGGATCTTTCAATTTTTAATAAAATCAACCTTGTTCGCCGAAGTTGCCACCTACCAAATTGCGGGACTAATGCCCGGTTCCTATAAAATAAATATCCCCTGGACACGTTATACAAATTGACCCTAACCCCAAAGTAAGCAAATTATATGCTTGTGTTATGGGTATTGTGTAATTAGTCAACGATGCTAATACACAGAAATACTTAAATAGATACCAGAATATATTTAATAAACACCCAGACCCGGAAATGCAGACATCTAAATGTTCATCACACAAATGCCTGCCCCCGTCGGGAATCTATTCCGAGCCTCGCGGTTATTCGGTATAGTTAGGCGTGTACGCTAGTCACTCGATTTGATTATGGATGGTATTTTTTTTGTACCAAAAGTAAAATATCTAACTACGGTTACTTGTTTTTAGGACTTAACTCACATTTTTAAAGAACGTGACTAACGTTTCGTTACTTTTGGGCGAATTACAAAAAGTTATTTTTTTATTACGTTTCGTTAATTATAGTAACTGGGTAAAAACCTTTGACTAATTCCTGGGTACTTTTTATTTATACGAACTGGTTTAGCCAAATAATAATCATAAAAAAAAGTATCTTCACGCCCATATCCCCGAAGAGGTAGGCAGAGGTACAACCAAGGCACCCACGACTAGTCCCACAATGTGATAGGTGGCAAGCCTATCGCCAACCGGGCACATTTCCAATCCCGACCAGCATTCTTTTTTTATTAGAAAATTGGAAAAATCCAATAATAATCATTCTTCTTAAAATTATCTTCACCAATAAGCACCTGTTTTTTGACCACATTTGTTATTAAACATGGAACAGCAATTGTCATGTGTTATATCATATAGAAGGCCACATGACAATTCAGAATAAATGACACTTTATGTACATACGTGATTCTCAAATTAATATTATGATATGCATAATGTTGCGATGGGGATCGCGAGATCCAGCGCCGCCAGGACAGTGGATATGTGCGTAATTATTTTAAATTATAACGCGATGTCCGATGGTGAAACTCAGCCGTATTAATGTCTTTGTACCAGGCCTTCATAACTTATAAAGTGTATGTCACATGCAATGTGATTTACAGCAGATAAAAGACTTTACTGCTATATTTAATAACAGTAGATAGTTATGTTAATTATATTTAAATATCTCTTGGTATTCGACTCCTATTGTTGCAGTCCTATTGTTTTGTCACTATTACCACCTTCACCCTAAGGTTGTCTGAGAGATAGCTTCGAGGATAAGACTGCCTTTGTGCACTCTCCTAACGCATTATTAATCCTCAGTGGTCCAGGTATTGGACTTGACTTAATGAGGTCACCGGTTCGATTCCCGGGTCGGACAACAAAAAGAAAATTCAGTTTTTCCAATTTTCTAACAAAAAAATGTTGCTTGGGATTAGATATGTGCCTGGCTGGCGATAGGCTTGCCACCTATCACATTGTAGGGCTTAGTGTCTTCGGCTAGTTGCGGGTGCCCTGATTGAGCCTCTGCCTGTCGGGGATATGGGCGTGAAGATATTATTAAAAAGTAATGTCTAATTTTGTAATTTTTTTGCGTAATAAAGTGTGTTTCCTTCAAGCATTTGGGTAGAGATCCATCAACTTAACTATTCCTGTCGCCTTCCTGTCGTAGTGTCATGTTCCGGTCCGAAAAGTAGGGTAGCCAATAGACTTGTACATTAGCTAACACAATTAGGTTTAGGATGCAATGCACCTATCACATCTAGGGTTTTTACAGACCACAGTTATTTCTTACCATCAGTAGAGCCGCGTGTTTGCCCACTGTGTGTTGGCAAGTAGAAGAAGACGTTAAAGATGTGGTGCGTTGCTATTTGAGCCTAGATTGTTAGATATTTTGCATACGTTAATTTAGGCGTCTCTCTAAATTCTACCCTCTAAACCGTAACAAGACAGTAACGAGCACTAATTGCGTTATAGTAGCAGGCACAAATAAGATAGATTTGTGATATAAGTGAGTTACTGGTAACTAACCCATAACACTTTAAGGGCAGCTTTAGTACATCAAAAGCAACAACTTTTGTTCTGCAATTTTTAGAAAGTCGAGGAAAAAGAATTTGGTTCTCTTTACAAAGCTGTGGCTAGCGTATACGCCTAACCACAGCGACAGACCACGAGGCTCGAGTTCGATCCCCGTCGGGGCAGGCATTTGTGTGATGAACATTTAGATGTCTGCATATTCCGGGTCTGGGTGTTTATGAAATTTGTTCTGGTATCTATTTAAGTATTTCTATGTATTAGTATAGTTGACTATCACCTTTGACAAGCATATAATTTGCTTATTTTGGAGTTAAATTCAATTTTTGTATCTTGTCTATGTTTATGTCTTGCCTAACTTGTTTGTGGGATATTTATTTTTTATTATTTATTTATTTTGATGTGCTAACGCTAAGTCAGTCAGTAAGTCATATATGTACACCAAAAATGAGTAAGTATTATCCTTGGTTTCCCTGGGATCCCATTAAAGATCCAGACTTGGTGGCAATGGGAACACCTCGGGCTTCAATCTTTCAAACACGACAACAATAATGGACGTAGTTAAGCATAAAGGATCCAATCCACACCTAACTTTTGAGATAATTGACTTTGAAGTTTAAAATATATTTATAATAATATGTACTGGCTATACATGTGGGTTAGTATCTAATGATTATACAAATGTCATAGCTTTTTTTTATCTGTAGGATCTTACTGAACGAAAGTATTTTAAGCTTTACGACCTCTTTATTTTGTTTCACTAAATTTTGGTGTTCATGTGGGTTGGGTCCTTTCTGCTTAACTACATCCAATTTTCAAAATGGGCTAGAAAATAACGGAGAAATCGATTAACATACATAAAAAAATATAAAAGTCAAGCATATAAGTTTTCGAAGTCTTTTGTTGGTTAATAATTACACTAGCGAGCAATGGGGTCACCATATTATCTCTACAGAGACAATGGATGTGGCATTGCGTGTATTTGTATCTAAATTTATTTGCCTGAGAACGTAAAACTTAAGCGTCTTATATAGGAGTGATAGGCACTTTCCAACTTTACAATTATTCTCGGCGCTTGCCTTTTCTACCAGGTAAATCTTAGTATATACATACATATCTTCACGCCAAGTCCCTTACGGGGTAGGCAGAGAGTATCGAGTGCCAGCTTGCTTCCTTCACATTCATAACCCTTTTCATACAAACACGCCGGTTTCGGAGACTCTTGACACCACCCTCGGATAATATCCGATTGATCTGATCGTCAAATGTCAGCCTNNCGCGACGTGCACGCTTCTGGCCAATGACCCCCCCAGTGGCCAATATATATATATATATATATATATAAATTACGTGTCACGTTGTTCGTTCGCTATGGACTCCTAAACTACTTAACTGATTTCAATTAAATTTTGCACACCGCGTGCAGTTTTATCCAACTTGAAAGATAGGATAGCTTACATCTCAATTAATGGTCAAAGAAATTACCATCCGAGCGAAGCCGGAACAGGCAGCTAGTAAACTAAAAAACGTTAATAAATTTTTAACGTTAATTTAAAACATTACGGAGAATAATTTTGTAGAATTCTTAATTTTCTAATTATGTTAAACAAAACATAATCGTTGTCAACGATTTATGGCTTAAAAAGATGACACCACAAGAAGTAGGTATGCGAAATTTGAATAATAATAATAGTTCTTAATTTTTTTATTTTAAGAAAATTTGTGGTTATATGGAGTAATGCATACAATGGTCTTCATACGTAGTACAATGGTAGCTCCTAAGAAGCGAGTAGACGTCAATATGGTTTTAGAATCTATATTTGCTATCGTCGGCACTTGGTGGAATTCCATTGTACACACACTTTTTCGTAGTAAAACACTTGTACTCATCCACTATACAAACAAACTTTCAAAGCCCTGATGTGTCTTTGTCTAGTCGTGAGTGCCATAGTTCCACCTACCTCCCCGGGGTTACAAACGTGAAGATACTTATTCATATCTCAACTTTTAGATATATGAGAAGACCCTAATGAGGGACGCCCTTTTGCGAAACAATTCATAAATACTAAAGAAAAATTAGCTAGCTGCATAATGTTAATAATACGTTATAAGTGAATAACAGGCTTCGTTTTTACTGCTCAGAGTGTATGCTAGTGCCGGAAAGTGGTTACTTCGTTTAGCGTAACGATAACGTAACCTACAAAATTGCCACTTTCAGCCTGGTGGGCAGAAAAAGTATCAAAAACGTAGCATACGTAGGTTTCTCTGGAGGATATTGATGAAACGAAAAACTAACCCTTCTCTCCTCCTTGTGATTAGTTGTGGTATTTTGAAGAGCCTGCACGTGTTGCAATAAGAGTACGTTACGTTACGTTTTTACGTTACGTTATATATTTATACGTTTTTTTTATAGAAGAGGAGGCAAACGAGCAAATAGGTCACCTGATGGAAAGTGATCACCTCCGCCCACGGACATCCGCTACACCAGGAATATTACAAATGCGTTGGGAACCTTTAAGGAATGAGTTCGCTCTTTTCTTGAAGGTTCCTAAGTCATAATCGTTTGGGAATACAGCCCTCGGTAACTGATTCCACAAAGGTGTCGTGAGGGGTAAGAAATGTCTTCGGAATCGCACAGTTGTAGATCGCACGCATCAAGATGATGGGAATGATACCTTAAGCTCTGACGCGATGTCCGAATGTGAAAATCGACAGCTGGAATTAAACCAAACAAATCCTCAGAGCATACGTAACAGTATTAACGTACAACCTAGTAACAACCCCTTAAATTGAGGACTAGGTAATTGGTATGCCCATTCCACCACCAGAGCAAACAGCCTTATCCGTCCACAACGTTTAAACAAATCGCGGATGCGTTTAATGGAATCTCGCAAAACCAATTTCCAATCAAGCGTTTCCAATCCCGGTCCAGTAAGTGTGCCAGCCACATTGCTGCTTATTTTAATCGTTTCCAGAATGTCCAGCATTCGATAATTATGAACACTTAAAATAGTCGTCAGTTTTGCAATAACATCATTTACTTTACGTCCGTTCTAATACAAAACCGGTTTACTTGGAAATTAAAATTAATTACACGTACAAACATGTGGAAGAATATATTAGTGTAGAGACACACTATGCAGCGTTTACGCTCAGAGCTCATAAACTGAGAACTCCGAATGCTTTTTTCGAATTTTGTGAATTGACAAAAAAAAAGTATCTTCACGCCCAGGTCCCCGAAGACGTAGGCAGAGGTACAACCAAGGCACCCACGACTAGCTGAAGACACTAAGTCCCACAATGTGATAGGTGGCAAGCCTATCGCCAACCGGGCACATTTCCAATCCCGACCAACAATTTTTTTATTAGAAAATTAGAAAAATCCAATTTTCTTTTTGTTGGCCGCCCCGGGATTCGAACCCGGGACTTCATGCAGTCAAGTCCCGCTACCCAGACCGCTAGACCACACAGGCGACATTGACAGAGGTTATAAATTTGTAGTGTTATCAACTGGGTAACTTACAATTCCTGTCACCACTGTGTTACGACTGGGAGAGTTTGATATACATACTTTCTACTCGGTATAGTTGATTTTTTAAGGAACAAACCTTGCCCTTAGAAGCTAAATACAGGTAATGATAAGGCGCTGGTACAAATTTTGGCAAATCTGACTAGGTGGTAGAGTTTAACAGCGACTCGCCCGGATTGGTACCACCGCCTTACTTATGCCTGCCGCCATAACGTCATGACGTGTTCCGGTTCGGAGGGTAAGGTAGCCGGTAAACTTGCTTTTGCTCGAGGCCTAACATCCCGGCCTCAGGTTGGCAACGCACCATTACCACCTTTGGTGTCTCTAGGCGGCGTGAATTTCTTAACATCAGGAAATCCGTCTGCTTGTTTGCCTTTCAATATCATAAAAAAAATCAAAACTCTAACACCTTGTAATTAATCTATTTGTATAAAATTTTGACATAGGTATGCAAGCAATCTAATTTTAATTAGATTATACTGATCACATCTATTTACTTTCCGATACGATATCGATACCACTATCAAAATCATGATGGAATATATACCTACTCCAATATGACATTCTCTTAAAAAACTGAAAATTCATACAATTTGACGCTAAAAAAAATCTGATCATACAACACACGTAGCACATATAATTTAATAATTTTTAATTTAATAAAATTTTTAATGTAAACACGCTCATGTTCGCGTATTATCAGATAATGTGTTACAACTATTATGTTAAAATTACCAACATTATACGTACTACTAAAATGACGATTTAGAAGCAAGAATTCGTAATAAAACTTTAATTAGACTTTGTACAACCTAAATAAGAAGGTTAAGTTATTCTGCTATCATCATAAGTATATTTAGGTACACAAAGTACCGACTACAATTTGTTATTTATATGGTTTTTTTTTTGTATAATTTTAATTTAATTTCTAATTTTAATTTAATTTCGTTTTTTCGTTTAATCCACCGTGTTGGTCCGGGCTCCTTTGTAGAATAGACCATCTGCCTTCCTGCCAGGCAGCTCGTGAAGGCGAGCACAGGCTTACCGTCACTAACAACGTGACATCCTGCTGGGTGGTAGAGTTTCGGAGCGACTCGCCCGGATTGGTACCATCGCCTTACCTATTCCTGCCGCCGTAACGTCCAATACTTGCCGTTGACGTGTTCCGGTTCGAAGGGTAAGGTAGCCGGTAAACTTACGTCTGCTCGAGGCCTAACATCCCGGCCTCAAGTTGGCAACGCACTATTATTACCTTTGGTGTCTCTAGGCGGCGAGAATTTCTTACCATCAGGAAATCCGTCTGCTTGTTTGCCTTCCATTACCATAAAAAAAACATTTTTGAACATAAGTTTATAAGTGCAGCCTTAAGTCACACATTTATATAGAAAAATGTCAGACTTAATGGCTGACTTGATTATTTTTGAAGTGAAAACTTCTTTAGCGGCGTTGGGCACTTTTTTTGAAATGGGTAAAAACTTTTAAACTCGCGTCAGGACACGTGACCTGATCGAAAATTCGTAAGACGGCGCAGGGCGCTTGCGCGAATGTTTGTGTTGTCGTGTCCTTGTACGACAGCACAAGAAATTAATATTGTATTCTACCACATAAATGATAGTACTTTCATACTGATAATTAAAGCAATTCGTGCAAAATTATTCTCTCACCATTCCAAAATATCAAAAATGCACAACGTTAATACTCAAGTTTTCACTTCAGCCGGCACTCCCGGAGTGCAACCCGTCGTTTTTTTTAATTTTTAAATTGAATATAACCCGCTGGTTCGGTCATGTGGAAAGAATGACAGATGAAAGATTGACAAAGCAGATATACAATGCGAATGTGGATGGATGTAGGTACCCGGGGAGACCAAGGCTGACATTTCACGATCAGATCAATCGGATATTATCCGAGGGTGGTGTCAAGAGTCTCCGAAACCGGCGTGTTTGTATGAAAAGGGTTATGAATGTGAAGGAAGCAAGACAGGTTTGTCAGGATCGTGAGGTCTGGCACTCGATACTCTCTGCCTACCCCGTAAGGGACTTGGCGTGAAGATATGTATGTATGTATGTAATATAACCCAGCAACCTAAGCAAATTATATATATTTTTTTATGATATTGGATGGCAAACAAGCAGACGGATTTCCTGATGGTAAGAAATCACGCCGCCTAGAGACACCAAAGGTGGTAATGGTGCGTTGCCAACCTGAGGCCGGGATGTTAGACGTCGAGCAAAAGTTAGTCAATAAATACTTAGAATAATCAGAAATACTTAAATAGATACCATAACAAATTTAATAAACACTCAGAACACCTAATTGTTTATCTCACAAATGCTTGCTCTCTTTGGGAATCGAACCCGAGTCTCGCGGTTGGTCGATGGAGTTAGGTGTGTACCTACGCTAGCCACTCGACCAACGAGGTACTGATTAAAATATAATTGACGTTTGTAAGTGTAGTCGATATTGTGTAAATTAAAAAAAAATCTAATATAAATCGCCTCGGTAGTCTAGCGTTCCGATACAGGTCAAAAATCCATGAGGTCCCGGGTTCCCAGGCCGGGAAAAAAATGTGTTTTTTTTTCAATTTCATAATAAAAATAACGTTGCTCAGGATTCGAAATGTACCCAGTTGCGATAGGCTTGTGGACTTAGTATATTCGGCTAGTCGTGGGTGCCCTGGTTCTTTCTACCTCTGCCTCCAGTATTGGGAATACGGGCGTAAGAATACGTAAAGCTACCATTTTTTACTTCTTTCTAACATAAACAAAGTTGTTCGGGATCGGACAAGTGCCCAGCTGGCGATAGCATTGACATTATCTTAATGCGCGACTAAGTATCTTCTGCTAATAGGAAGTAGGTAACCTGTTTATAACACTGCCTACCTCTACCGAGATATGGGCGTGAAAAATATTTAAATTAATATAAAACTTTTAGACCATGCAAAATTCATTTTATCTTGACATTAGATTGAGGTCAATGAAATGACGCTTGATGAAGCATCTGGGTTTGTCCGTAATGATGTTACGGTTATGCCGACGGCTGGAAGGATAATGGCGACATCGACCTTAAAAGCCTAATTGGTGCCCGCATTTGCCAGTCCACGTGCGGCAAGCATGAAATTAGGCTAATTGGCTGCAAACCACTTAGATCTACATTGATTGGTTAAATTATAAGGGACAGTTCTAAAGTTAGAGATTTGTACAGTTTCCTAAGCTTTATTTAACTTTTGAGAACAGGTAAAATACATACATACACACATATCTTCACATCAAGTCCCTTACGGGTTAGGCAGAGATTATCGAGTTTCAAACCTCACGGTCCTGGCAAACCTGCCTTGTATCCTCCACATTCATTATCCTTTTCATACAAACACACCGTTTTCGGAGACTCTTGACACCACCTTTGACCGAGCGATCTGATCGTGGAAAGTCAACCTAGCTCTCCCCGGGTACCGAGATCCATCCACATTCGCGAGATGTTATTTCCAAATATTGCTGACTCTCTGAAGAAAAAGGGGATTGTTCCTCGTGTTGGTCCGAGCTCCTTTGCAGAATAGACCATCTGCCTTCCTACCAGGCAGCTCGTAAAAGACGAGCATAGGATTACCGTCACTAACACTGTGACATCTGACTAGGTGGTAGAGTTTCGCAGCGACTCACCCGGATTGGTACCACCGCCTTACCTGTTCCTGCCGCCATAACGTCAAGTAATGTTCCGGTTCGGAGGGTAAAGTAGCTGGTAAACTTGCTTTTGCTCAAGGCCTAACATCCTGGCCTCAGGTTGGCAACGCACCATTACCACCTTTGGTGTCTCTAGGCGGCGGGAATTTCTTACCATCAGGAAATCTGTCTGCTTCCAATATCATAAAAAAATAAAATAAAAAACACTCTTAATATTATTTCATACAAACTGATTATTAGTAGTAGCTAATCTCAAGCAATACGAAGTTCGCCGGGCCGGCTGGTTATAGTTATATCGAATCAGATAATTTTGAGTACCGAGTCATTATCTCAATAAAAAATAAAATTAATATTTAAAAATAAGAGTCACATTTTTATAAATGTTGTGTAAAAATACAAATAATGACATTTAATGACGGTTTTATGAAGCATATTAATTTTGTATCAATCAGTTCTAAATACACATATTCCGATTTACCAGATTAACTTAGAAAAATCACTTATAGATTACGTTAACATTTTTCGATAATGTTATGTAGTAGTAGTAGTAGTAGTAGTAGTAGTAGTATCTTCACGCCCATGTCCCCGAAGAGGTAGCCAGAGGCACAACCAGGACACCCACGACTAGCCGTAGACACTAAGTCCCACAATGTGATAGGTGGCAAGCCTATCGCCAACCGGGCACATATCCAATCCCGAGCAACGTTTTTTTAATAAGAAAATTGGAAAACCCAGGTTTCCTTTTTTGTTGCTCGACCCGGGATTCGAACCCGGGACCTCGTACAGTTAAGTCCAACAACTGAACCGCTAGACCACAGAGGCAACGAATGTTATGAATCGAAAAAAACTTACAACATTGCTAGTGTCAATTTAGTCGCTGAGATTATAAAACAGGCTATGGGTTAAAAACAACTATAACATAATTAATTATAAGTTGAAAGTAAAAAGCATACTTAATGTTTAGCCGCAACGAAGTCGAAAGTCCGGTATTAAAGAGTGCATTACTTTCAATGCTTTCTGGGTACTGACAAAACACACTACGGGTGCATCCACACTTGACGAATGCACCGCGAATGCTCTGCGAATGCAATTATTTCGTAAAGGTTTACACTAATAAATAAAACTGTTTGCGATTGTTAGGAGTAACATATGATCTGAGGTATTTTTACTATCCGAAGTGTGTATGTTATTTTTTCTACCCAATGGACCCGACAAATGGCAACTTCATTTAACGCTACATTTGTCGATATTCGACATTACATATGTTTAAGTCTTTAATATATTTGACTTTGACAGATTTTAAAATATATACTTCTCCACAGACACAAAAACCATTTATTTATATTGTTTAGTTTATTTAAACGATAACATATTATGATATCTTGATACTGATTCTAAAAAAATATGATGTTTCCTTAGTTCTCCACATAAAGGTTAGATTGAGATTTCTCACTAAATTGAGTTATATTGTAATTTATTACAATGTAAAAAAATGTATTACAATTGTTACATTGTAATCTTGCGCCTTCACCGGAAACGATTTAAAAGGTAGTGTAACTTTTTGTATTTGTATTGTTATTGTTTTTTTTTTATTAAGAACATTGAAAATAAATATGTAATTTGTTTATTTTAGAGGTAGATCAAGTCATGCTATTTTTCAGCAAAATTGAAATTGTTCAAAGACGAATTTAGATCCCACCCATGATATAGGTCAAGTGAGAAAAGTACATAAGAGTCATGCACGAGTTGCGCCACTTAGCGTAAACAATGCAAATAGTGCATCCGTCTGATGTGACCGCACCTTGAAGTAACTAATCTAGTATTTTGAAACAATTAAGTCTTAAAGTGGTTATTTTTTTTATGTTTCGAGGTCAGCGAACAAGCACACGGCTTTTGTAATGGTAAGAGACAGCCGCAGCCTATAGACATCATAGATGTTACAGATGCGTCGCTATCGGGAGGCCAGGATTAAAGGCTTATTGTACAAGTCTACAGGCTACCCTATCCTCAACACTGGAATATAACAGTCATTACGACGGCAGAAATAGGTAAGGCGGTGGACCTCTACCCGGGCAAGTTGTTACACAGCATTCTACGACTCTATCACCAGTGGTCTTGTTGGTAGTGAGTAATGACCTACATTTCACCTATGCTCGCCTATTACGAGCTGTCTGACAGAGAGGCAGATGGTCTATTCTACTCAGTGGACCCGGACCAATACGGCTAATGCATAACAGCAACAAGTTTACTACACACTCAGTATTTTAGAATAGACCTATTGGGTCACGGGTCAACCAGTACAAAATATCTTGTGAGAGACTTGTTTCTTATAAAGTTTTTGCAGTCGTAGAACAGTAGGGTTACTCTTGAATCTCGATTTCATGCAAATTGGAATTGCATACGTCATTTTAGGTACTCTTATAATATGTCATTGTAAGGTACTCTTAAATACAATACAAGAGAATTATTAACATTTAATCACTACATAGTATAAAACAATGTCACTTCCTCTGTCCCTATGTCCCGTTGTATGCTTAAATCTTAAAAACAACGAAACGGATTTTGATACGGTTTTTCTAATAGATATACTGATTGAAGAGGAAGGATTATATGTATATTTCATAACCGTGCGAAGCCGGGGCAGGCTGCTAGTTAATAATAAACAGTACATCATTTGTCTTGTTTATTCAATTTTGGAACTAAATATTAATAATCCGCTAGTACTGCGTACAAAAGTATTTAAAATAACAAAATCGATTCCAATTTCCAATTTGCATGAAATCAAAATTCAAGAGCAACGCTACGATACGAAAAAACTCGTACATGTTCGAGACTTCTTATGCATCTAGTAACATAACAGCTGTAACTATGGTAAGTGACGAATATGATCATCACATCAACACGTAATATGTTGTGTCACGTAATATTTCTATAAGAAACGTAAGAAATAACAGAAAGCGTAACGTCCCTACTAATATCATGAATGTGAAAGTATGTATGTTTGTTGTTTTCATCTTAAAATGGTACAACAGTTTTTAATTAATTTTAGCATAGAAATAGATCAGACCTTGGACTAGGCCATACACTAGGTTTTAATATTATTAAGTAAGTATCTTCATGCCCATATCCCCCAAGACGTAGGCATATGCACAACCAGGGCACCCACGACTAGCTGAAGACACTAGTAGGTGGCAAGCTTATCGTCAACCGGGTACATAACGAATCACGAGCTACATAATATAGTATATATTATTAAACTAATTGGTTACATTTGAAAAGTTATGTTTGTTTAATTCTTTTTTTTTTCTTTGTTTTAATTTTGATCACGTACTATTAAAATAAGGCGAAGAACGAGAAAAACTAACTATAAACCTTTCTAACAATCTTAAGTTTTAATTAAAATATTCCTTGAGATGGCTTTATATATTAAGGAGCTAGCATATACGCCTAGCTCCAACGACCAACCGTGAGGCTCGGGGTCGATACCCGACTGGGAATGAATCACAATATCTGTATTTCCGGGTTTGAGTGTTTATTAATTTTATTCTGGCATCTATTTAAGTATTTATATTATATATACTACTATACTTGACTTACACTCATAATACAAGCGTATAATTTGGTTACTTTGGGGTTAGATCCAATTGTGAAATTTGTTTAGGGAAATTTCATTTATTAATATCTTCAGGTTTTGTGCGAAGGTGCCAGACTCGCTTTTCATAATTCTGTGCTTATCCTAACGTTACTTTATGAAAGCGAGAGTAGGGTATATCAGGAAAAGCATGAAAGTAATATAAATGAGACCGAAATACGAACGCTACGAAAAATCTGTATTATTACGCTCGCTGACCTTCACAAAAATGATATCAAAGAGAGAAAGAGAGAGATTGACAGAAAATTTTGGAGTACAAATGAGAACAGGCATGCTTCCTTGGTTGGGTTATGTGCAAAAGATGATAGATGAAAAATTGGCAAAACAGATATACAATGCGAATGCGGTCTAGATAACCCCGGGAGACTTTGACATAGCACGTGACCGAGATTGACTAGGCATTTAGGGTAAGCCTGAAGAGTAGTTGTTATAAGACCAATGGGTAGCAATTACCTTTTTATATAATATTAGAAGGCAAACAAGCAGACGCATTTCCTGATGGTAAGAAATTCACGCCGCCATGAGACACCAAAGGTGGTAATGGTGCGTTGCCAACCTGAGGCCGGGACGATAGGCTTCGAGAAAAAGTAAGTTTACCGGCTACCTTACACTCCAAACCGGAACACGTTATGACATTATGGCGGCAGGAATAGGTAAGGCGGTGGTACCAATCCGGATGAGTCGCTGCGAAACTCTACCACCTAGTCAGATGTCACGGTGTTAGTGACGGTAATCCTATGCTCACCTTTTACGAGCTGCCTGGCAGGAAGGCAGATGGTCTATTCTGCAAAGGAGCTCGGACTAACCTGCATAATTTGGTTACACATAGATTTAAATTACTAGATTTTTAACCCGCTGGTGATGGGGTCGTTTCATTCCTACGCACATTACTTCATCAACGTTAAAGGTCATAAAAAATATTACATAGGTACTTGTATTGTTAGGGTAGATTTTCGCTGCGACCTTGTGAACCCTCTTCAGCATTCGTGGAGGTCATCCATCAATAATAAATAAGCCCTGACCCAGTGACTAATGCCAGACAATTTGACCAATATGTTTTATTCATATTTTTGTGTTATCATGATAAATAATTCTATCAATGTTATAAATGAGTTTAGTACTATTATTTAAATTATGCGCTTCGGCTTTATACTTTTTACTCTTTTTACACTTTATACTTTTATTTTTAAATTGGCTGACCTAATCTAAATTTAAGCGAAATGATTAATTATGTGTAATAACAACTCTATATAGATATCTTTAATTAAAATACATTCGGACTTCCGAAGCTTGACGAATATAGCCGAAGTGCATAATTTAAATAGTACTTCTGTATGTGTTTCGTTACTTCTTTACGCTTAAACAGCTAATCTATTTATTTTGACCAAAAATGCAACACTGATAGAACATGATCTGGAGTAATACAGAATAGATGTAAAATAAGCCTTTATTTTGCTAATTCCGCGTAAGCAGTGTAACTGTTGTGGCAAATAATCCTCCAAATGAGACAGAACGTGACAAGCCTAACTGACGTTCCCACCGCCCACCACCGCGACCAGAACACGAATAAAGGAAGAACTCGGGAAACAACATAAATTGTCACGTGAGAAGGACGTCACAATTTACACATTGACGTGCTTTCAGTTAGGTAGCAATTAGCGGAATTAGCAAAATAAGGGCTTATTTTACATCTGTTATAATGGATTTCCGCAAAGTAACGCCTGATTCAATAAAATCATACAGAATAAGCAATCACACCGTTCATTTTTTTTATTGTACAAGACAGCAAGCAAGGAAACGGCTCTCCTGATGTTAAAAGACAACCGTGGCCTATAAGCACTATAACTTTTAAAAGTGCGTTACGGTACACTGGCAAGGGTTACGGTACTGTTATGCCTAACATGCAAGTCTATAGGCTTGCCAACTACTTTGTTTCCAAACTGTATGCTGCACCATATGTGATCTTTTATCATCATCATCAATATATTTGTGTGTGAAAAAAATGTGTGTGTACACGCGTTAGAAGTTATACTTCTTCGGCGTTATAAAATAAAAATCTTTTTAAAAACTAAAATGTTATAGATAACATAGCTAACTTCATAGCTAACTTCATCATGTCGGTTTTTCGTGACGGTGTGCGCGCGCATCGTAAAAATTTACCCTCATCATTTTTTCCTAACGCGCCAAAAGAAGTATAACTTCAATATTAGCGTTCTGCACTTCTACATATAAACTATAAGAGAGCCAAATTTAATGATTCTGCGTCCGCGCAATTTTCGTAAAAAGGAATCCAAAGTAAGCTCGCCTCTTACGAGCTGGCAGGCAGGGGGCAGATAGTCTATAAAACCTTCAGATTAGCAAAATTTCTAGCTAACTTATTATGTAAATTATACTTAATTTTGGACCAATATAAATGTCATTCATTAATATTTCCATTTGACATAAAATTACATTTGTCATGACATATTATCTTCAAGGTGCAAAGTAAACTGAGTTATGTCAAATTTATTTATTTTACACTTTATTGTACACGTAATAGAGAATTGACAGCGAGAAATACAAAAATAAATATTGTACAAAAGGCGAGCTTATATCTCTAACAAGAGATATCTTACAGCTAACCTAAGATAAACCTAAGATAAGCGCAGTAAAGCTCTAAAAAACAGAAATTCAAAATTATATCAGTAAAGTAAAAAAACGCATTATAATATAGGTGTAATTAATATTTACAACTAGAAAAAGTAATGTCAGACTTTGATCGCCTCTTAGGTCGAGATGTTACCGTACACGTCTAACTACAACGACCAACTGTGAGGCTCGGGTTCGATTCCCAACGGGGCAGGCGTTTCGGTAATGAACATTTTGATGTCTGCATTTCTGGATCTGGGTGTTTAATAAACATAATCTGGCATATCTTTAATAAGTAATACTATATAAAAACACCCATAACAGAAACATACAATTTGCTTACAGGTTGTGCAATTTCCCCTGGGACATTTATTATTTATGATTACTTTTAAATTTAAATTCTCATAATGATCCGGTTTTCTGAGTAGAATATATCATCTGCCTTCTACTCGACTTCCTCCAGGCAACAAATTTTAAATGGGTCCTTACCATCAAGACCACTGTTGGTAAAGTTCCTTGTTGCCACTCGTCTGGATAGGCAACCACCGCTTCACGTATTTCTGCTACCATAACGATAATATCATATGCCAGTCCTGAGGGTAGGTAAGTCGGTAAATTTGGACAAATGGCCTAATACCCGGCCACATAACAGCCCTTGTTACATGTGTCGTGTCTATACGCCATGGTCGTTTGATACCATCAGGAGAACCCTTGTTCGCTGTCTATCACATAAAAACAAAATTAAATAGGCCAAATGTAAAACACCTGCTTTCAAGTAAAATGTGGATCATCAAAATTTATTCATGCACTAAAAAGTTCTAAGGTAACATATGTATACGTTGAAAATAAAAACAGAATCAATTGGATAATCTCCATATTGGAAGTCCGTCGACATAGAAAATGCGATACGTAAGCAAAAGAATATTTGTAAATAAAAAAGTAATCATATGAATATTTGTACAACCCACACCAAGCATGAATAGTAACTTAAGAAACGTGCTGAATATGTCCAATAAAAAAATGCTTACGGCCAAGTTCCAGAGCGTCGCTTTCTAGGAGTCCGGACCTGAGTTCCATGGGGAGCATGGAGCAATGCTCGAGGGATGAGGCTATTCGAATGTCTCCTCTTAAACCTCGACTCCCTCTCACCCTTAGACCTGAAGCTGGTTATGTCCTCTGAACACCACAACGACTCTATAGACAACATTTCTGACACTGATTTCACCACATAAGGTTCTGGGTTCGTATCCAAACACGAGCAGTTAGTTTTGAGTTTTTTCACTTTCCCTAAAAACTTGACAACTTGCCCGTTTTATTCGATTCGTAGATACCGTTCACACAGTCCAATAACGATATTTAGTTCACAGTATAACAATAACACCAGATTCACTGTAACTTGGGTCTATCTCCAGAGCGTCCCACTCTCACCGAGTATAATTTACCTACATATGCAAGAACCTTGTGAGAGTAAGTAAAAAATACCAGATACACTAAACATTATTTAATTACCCAATACGGAATATTTGGGTACGGCTGCTGAGTGGTATTGCGAAATATCGCACGTGCTAGGTAACGTATTGCGAAATATCGCACGCGAGCCTTCAGGACCGGAAAGTCTCGCAAGAGTCACCGCTTTAACGCGCAACACGTGACGGCGCGCCCGAGGAGCCCAACCGACTGGCTTCAGAGTTGATACTTGATAGGAAAGCACGATTCAACGCTTCTACAAACACGATGTTTTGGCGTGGTCTGTCAAAACAATCGACCATTTTTTTTTGTAGATAAACTTGATAGAGACGTTTACATTAGTCTCCACTTGCTAGCGTATGGCCCTGGTTTCGGTGTGTGATCTACGAGCAAGGTGAACTTAATGTATAAATATTTTTTTGAAAAGAATATGCATTTTTGGTCTATTTAAATTCAACTAAAAGGATTCACGTTTTTACAGTTCACATTTTAATTGGAAAGAGCTAATTTATCATTAGACCAATAATACTTTTTTATTGGTTTGACGGCTTATCATACTTTTCTAATCTATTTTTAAACCAAATATCATAGACAAATTTTAAGCATTCCCAATTTCAGAGTACCACTTAACTTCTTAAATCATGAACAGCCAATATTAAAACTAACTGTTTGCCGGCGACTTCGTCATTGTAGAATGGTTACAATTTTCAAACTTTTATTCTCTATTACAGGGATTTGAAGTTCATTTTTGAAAAAAATAGCCCCTATTTAATCTCGAATCTTTAGCTATATGCGTTTTAAATTTCATCAAAATGGTTTTAGCAGTTTAGGCGTGATAGAGCAACAGACATACAGACAATTGTATTTATAAGATTAGTATAGATAAATACTTGAAGTGGGACATGACATGAATCAAGATTGTATACAGGAGGGAAGGATGCAATTTTTCAAAATTCCCAAAAAGAAGAAAAATTCAGGCAAAGAATGAACCTATGAATTCTTGTAAGAACGAGTAGCCCGACTGATACCTATTGTAAACATGTTTAATAATAAAATTAAATTAAAAATTTAGAAAACACCCGACACAAGAACTTAATATCCAAATCTGAATAAAATTATTCCGCCAAAATTTTGGCGGAAAATTGCAAATTAAATAGTTTTATTTAGATTTAAGTATGGATTTCCGCAAAATAACGCCTTCTTCTATTAATTAACTACATATATCCCTCTAAAAAGTAAAAAGTCGGTTAATCTCCCCACTTTCACACCTCACAACTTTTAAACTGCTCAACCAATTTTTATCAAACATGTCTAAGAACACTCGCACATAAGTTACCTTTAATACAAAAAAAAAAACTAAATGGAAATCACTTTTTTTTATGTTATAGGAAGGCAAACAAGGAGACGGATTACGTGATGGTAAGAAATTAACGTCGCCTAGAGACACCAAAGATGGTAATGGTGCGTTGCCACCCTGAGGTCAGTATGTTAGGCCTCGAGCAAAAGTAAGTTTACCGGTTTCCTTACCCTCCGAACCGGAACACGTCATGACGTTATGGCGGCAGGAATAAGTGAGGCGGTGGTACCAATCCGGGCGAGTCGCTGCGAAACTCTACCACCTAGTCAGATGTCACGGTGTTAGTGATAATAGCCTATGCTCGTCTTTTCGTAAAAGCCTGCAAGCCTGCCTGGCAATAAAGGCAGATGGTCTATTCTGCAAAGGAGCCCGTTCGGGAATTATGATGCCACAGACAGACACACAGCCAGACAGACACATTTTTGCGTCGGGGGTTAAAAATATTTTATGTACGTTTCGTTTTTAAATCAACATTTTAAGCATAGAAATGTAGGTATAAGAATTTGTTAAACTATACATACGAGGGCCATTCAATAAATTTTTAGCTTAAGTAAAAATAAAGAAAATTTTGAGAAAGTACAGATTTATTTTTCAACATAGTCTCCTTTCAATTCAATACACTTGGACCAGCGATGCTCAAACTTTTTAACCCGTCAAAAAAATACGATTTCCCGAGGTCTTCAAAATAGGCCTCTGTGGCGGCTATGACCTCATCATTCGACCCAAATCTTTTGCCGGCGAGTGACTTTTTCAGATTTGGGAACAAGAAAAAGTCGCATGGAGCCAAGTCTGGAGAATACGGTGGATGGGGCAGCAATTCGTAGCGCAATTCGATCAATTTGGCCATGACAACGGCGGAGGTGTAAGCCGGCGCGTTGACGTGGTGGAACAGCACTTTTTTTTGCCAAATGGGGCCGTTTTTTTTCAATTCGGCGTCGAATCTGCCCAATAAGTCAGAATAGTAGATTCCCGTGATTGTTTTACCTGTTCTGGAGGTAATCGATGTAAATCACACCTTGTGAGTCCCAAAAAAACACTGGCCATCACCTTT
>NJDC01004373.1:186812-201021 GCA_002245475.1 Calephelis virginiensis
ACAACGGCGGAGGTGTAAGCCGGCGCGTTGTCGTGGTGGAACAGCACTTTTTTTTTGCCAAATGTGGCCGTCTTTTTTCAATTCGGCGTCGAATCTGCCCAATAAGTCAGAATAGTAGATTCCCGTGATTGTTTTACCTGTTCTGGAGGTAATCGATGTAAATCACACCTTTTGAGTCCCAAAAAACACTGGCCATCACCTTTCCTGCCGATTGAACAGTCTTCGCGTTCCTTGGAGCACGTTCGCCGGGTAAAGTCCACTGTTTCGACTGTTCCTTGGTCTCTGGTGTGTACCAGTGAACCCATGTTTCATCGACGGTCACAAAACGACGCAAAAACTCCGCCAGGTTGCGTTGAAACAGCGCCAAACATGTCGCCGATGTGGTCTCACGGTTGCGCTTGTCTGGTGTGAGCAAATGCGGCACCCATCGCGCCGACAACTTTTTCATACCCAATTCTTCGTGCAGAATATGATGCACTGTCCCATTTGCGATGCCTACAGTCTCAGCTATCTCGTGAATCTTCAGTCGCCGGTCTGTCAACACGAGATCGTGGATTTTTTTTCTTCTGTAGTAGCCGTTTTCGGTGCACCTGGGCGTGGCTCATCAAAAACCGACGTGCGGCCACGAGCAAACTCGTTGAACCAATTTTTGACGGTCGCCATCGATGGAGAAGAGTCACCGTACACAGCATCCTACTACGCACCGAACGATATTGTTCTTTTTCCATTTTTGCAAAACCGATCGACACGCTCGCTTCCAAAGGCTGTCAAAACAAAACAAATGAAGGGAAAAGACTGAAAACTAGTTGATAGACTTCAAAACGTATTTACTGCACGATAGTAAAACTCTTTTGTAACAACAACGCCATGGGGCGATGAGGCTAAGTAATTATTGAAGGCCCCTCGTAATATATAGGCTAACTACCTAGTTTAATGTATCAAATATAAATGCTGTCGTCGACAGCATAAATAAATAAACATCCCTGGACAAGTCACACAAATAGAATGTAACCCAAAGTAAGCAAATTATAAAAAAACTGTATCTTTACGCCCATACCCCAGAAGGGGCAGGCAGAGACACGACCAGGGCATCCACGACTAGTCGAAGCCACTGAGTCTCACAATGTGATAGGTGGCAAGCATCGTTATCTTCTATTAGAAAATTTAAAATATATATTTTCTAATTTTTTTGTTGCCCGACCCGGGTATCGAACTTGGGATCTCAAGAAGTCAAGTACGACGCCGGACCGCTAGCGGTTAGACCACAGATGCGACCAAATTATATGCATGTGTTATGGGTGTTAGCGATTCATAGAAATACTTAAATAGATACCAGAATATATTTTATGAAAATCCAGGCCTTTTTTTTCTGAAATGGCTAATATGTTCCTAACCGCGAGGTTTTTACAACTTCGCCGGATTATACCCATCCAAACCTGGAAATGCAGACATCTAAATGTTGATGTAGTTAGGCGCTTGCGCTAGCCACTCGACAAATGAGGCGGTCATATGTTATAACATAGTTTACACTTAATCGATTTAAGGAAGTGCTTGTTGCGTGACGGATGACAACATTGACAACTGATCAGACAGTCACGTTTCACAATCATTGACCTATAAGTAGGTATATGGACATAAAATACCTACGGAAAAAGCCTGCCGTCGGCTACTAAATATGGCTGTCATTTTGACATTATAATGTTGTCCAGAAAAAGTAGAGTACCGATGTCGATACATGATCTATTAGTGACGATTGATAGTTAAGTTTAAGCAAATAGATAAGAATTATTATTTACCTACCGAAAGAAATCACAACTATCAAAGATATCACCTAACTAACTTTGTGCTACTCAATTGACTTACTTATACCTAAATAGGGAAATGTAATTAAACGAAAGAAAGAATATTTGTTTTTTTTACATTGTGGCGTGCAAATATGTTTATTCTTTATATAAGTTAACTCATTATATTTATTACAATATTCATAATCATTACCAAAAAACTTCGATCAGATTACATTCAAACCGCTTTCTTTACTTTTAAGTGAGTACCTACTTCTAAGAATTCTTATGAAGCTAGACTGTGACTGATATTTTCAGTGGCAATAGTATACATTCTTATATTGTCCAAATATTCTTTTCTGGGAACGTAAAATAAAACATCGACAATTGTAATAGTACATCACTTTAAAGCTTTAACACTAAATATGGTCCATTCTTGGCAAACATGAGAACTGTCACGACGTCACTTTAAATAGACGCCAAAATGAGCATAGACAAAACTGACGTTGTCTTTTTCGGCGTACATAATATCAACATTTGTTAAAAGAGACAAAGAGATGTTGTTAAGTTATATGTCGATTCCAACGGTATTTACACAACTAAATTTGAACATTGTTGCACTTCTTTATATATTCCTATTTCTATGTTCACAATACACAATACTTGAACGCAGTACTAACTAAACTTAACATTTTGTTACCAATAAATTCAACGAATCCGATAGAATAATGCATTTTTGGAACGAAGTTCCTTATCGCGCTTTGTGAAAGGGAGCTAGATGGAAAAAATCCCACGAAAAGTTGTAGACACTTTTTGCTGTAAGCTGTGCGGCGTGCGCATGTTTCTCAATCTGTCTCTCTCTCTATCTTATAGAAAGCCAAATTTTTTCATTTCTATTTCGCATTGAACAGTATGGTGTCGCGACGATTATTTTTGTTGATTGTATACAGGTTTTTTGTGCATAATAAATTATATATATATATCGATCCATCCGGGTGTTCCTTGACACCTCTCAACTTTTTTACTGTTAAATAATTTCTTCTAATTCGCTAGTATTATTTTCAATTTCCAATACTACAAGAATAGAGATTCAAGAGTAACCCTACTGTTACAAATTTATACGATGCGGCGCGGCGGATTTATATCCGCCAGAAAAAATCGCGAAGTGAAAATTTGCAATGCGGACTGATCCTTAGTTTGTCTGCGACTTCTTCAACGTAGAATTCTTACAATTTTCATACAAACCATCTTATATTACTGTCCTTTCGAGGTTGATTTTTGAAAAAAAAAATAGCGTATGTTTGAACTCGAGGCTTTGGCTTTATGAATATCAAATTTCATTAAAAATCGGTTGACCGGTTTAGCCGTAAAAGAGCAGACAAACAGACTCTCACATTTATTATGACATTTTATTAAGGACAACATCGCAAAAAAAATCGTAAAAACAGTCACGGTTTTTTAAAACTGCTGTTTTAGAAAAATTGTATTGCTTTGGCATTACGAAAAAATGCTAGCCTTAAAATTCAAGCAAAGTCGCATCAAAATAGGCCAAGGGGAAGCGGACATATAAATTTTAAAACATATTTAAAAACAGTAATTTAATAAAAATAGAATATACATAATATCATAAAAAATATTTCTTGACCTCTCTCTACTTATTGGAAGGCAAACAAACAGACGGAATTTACGGACCGTAAAATATTCACGCCGCCTAGAGACGACAAAGGTGGTATTGGTGCGTTGCAAACCTGAGGCCGGGATGTCAGGCTTCGATCAAAAGTAAGTCTAGCGGCTACCTTATCCTCCAAACTGAAACACATCTAACTAAAAATTCTGCTTTCTCATTTACACTCTTTCTTATTAAACCACTCTATAATACAGCAAAAATTCGGAAGTAAAAGGACACTATTCATCGAAATTAGAGGAAATAAATTCACACACGAGCAAAGTCCCCGGTTGCTATGCTAATATAAAAAGGCTGGTATCCCAAAATTTGTAGAAATCTAGCAACCCAGGTATGCAACTAATTTGATGACGTTTTAATTAAGGTAATGGAAATATCTCGTAAACAATTAGATTAACAACCCATTCGAACTTAAAAACAAACTGCGTGGGAGGACCGCCTTTCATTAAAATATTCACAATAATAGTCCAGTGCGTAGGGCAAAATTCGGCTAGTTATCATATAAATCATATAAAAATGAAAAATGAATTCCCATTTCATGATCATCATCGCATCGCGCCTTAATGGATGGACCAATTTTTCCAATGCTGTTTTGTGTGTTCGTTATTGTTAGGAAAAGGTTCTTAAGAAAAGCAAAACCGGGAAATTGCTGGGGAAAAAAATTGGGAAAAGCAATGCCTTAATCCATACAAGCTATCAAATCAAATTAAAATCTTTATTTGCTATAACAGGGATTGAACATTTGGTAGTGTTGATAAAAATAAAGTTATGACCTTTAGACCTGTTGAACCAAGAACTGGCATTAAGTTTAATTTAGTTAAAATTTAAATACATACAAAAAACTACAATTTAATCACAATTTACAAATTCAATTTGGGTGATTAAAAGCTTTCTAATATAACCATAACTATACACATTTTTATTTTGCCGTCCTATATTTACTAAGTTCGTAAGTCATCATTTTGTCAAAATGTAATATAATATGTATAATTATTACAAACATTAAAAGAATCATTTCCGCATAATTATTAATTGCTGTTAATGTCAAGTGATAAGAAGTATGCCGAATCAGCTAGTACTGCATAATTTTGTCAAGCAGCACGTAATTTCATTAAAATTTGGATTTACTTTCTGTAGAAGCTCTTTTATAAAGTTAACCATATTCCATTGGTTGTTACCACCTCTTCTTTGAGGTAGAATTTTTTATGAAGGTAAAGCACGGTAACGGTTACATTGACCTGTGACCAATTTGAAGAAATTTTATTCTATAAAGTTTTTTCTAAAACTAAATACTTTTCGACCTATCCGTTTTAAATTTTTAACCAAACCAAACAGCGTTTTCAGGCGGTTTTCCGCAAGTAACTCAAAAAAATAAAAATGTATGTTGTTCTATAGGCATAATACTTATAATAGTCTAAGAGCCAGTTGGAGATCGACCTTCACCGATCTGATAACCAGATGAGACATATTTTTTATCAAATATAATTTATAACCAAATATGCCTATAATTACTTGCCTATCTGAAAATGCTCATGGCTATTTTTAATTAAATTATGTATGCTTTAAGTATGATATTTTGCAGGCAAGTCTATATGACTGATTTTGTTATAAAACAATCTAAAATTTGATATAACTTCCGATAAGTTAGCAGAACGATGGAGTCACCTATATTAACTTACCTGTTCACATCTGTTTGCCAGGCTATACACAAAAATGAGTAGGCAAGCCTACTGAGGAACAGTGAAATAAAATTCATTTGGTTATCAAAAAAATCAAAGTGATTAAAAAAAATCGATTAAAGTTAATTTAATTAAAAATAGCAATGAGCACTTTCAAACAGGCAAGTAATTATAAGCATATTTGTTTATAGATTTTTTTCGATAAAAAATATGTCTCATCTGGTTATCAGATCGGTGATGGTCAATCTTCCACGGTCTCCTCTACTGTAATGGTGTAGCTTAACAAAAATTGGTTCTCATTTATCAAAACTAAAATTGAAAGTTTTAAGGTGAAATAACCCAAAACCTATGCATTTTTTTCGGAAAAATTACGTAACATTTTTTAAAAAACCTATAAAAAAAAGGATCTTCACGCCCATATCCCCGAAGAGGTAGGCAGAGGCACAACCAGGGGACCCACGACTAGCCGAAGACACTAAGTCCCACAATGTGATAGGTGGCAAGCCAACCGGGCACATATCCAATCCCGGGCAACATTTTTTTTATTAGAAAATTGGAAAACCCAAATTTTTTTGTTGTCCGACCCGGGATTCGAACCCGGGACCTCATGCAGTCAAGTCCAACACCTGAACCACTAGACACGAATTTAAGTACTCTATATTTACATACTGGTAGTATCCTCTGATAGTTTAACAGGTTTAAAAGTGCTTAGTTTTGGTGGTATTATTAGTTAAACTTGCACTAGCGGATAACTTGAAAAATATTGACTTTCAGAAAAAAAATTAAGAACAAAAGTTTTTTTCGGTTTGGTCAATGTAACTATTGTCATGCTTTACCTTAAAAATCCACACCAAGAAGAGGTGGCATTAACCCTCAGCCAACGAAAAGGTCGACTTTGCAGCGGAGCCTCTACAGAACCTAAATCGAAAAAATTCGTGCTAATTTGCACGATTACGAGGAAAACTGTGCATTTACTCAACCATAAATTCTTAGTTGTAAACTTAGTATTAAGGCTTCGGGTAATTACTATTTTTATGTTATTATTTATTGGTTTTGATCAATATCTTATATGCTATTAAATGGAATCCAAGCAAATCAACTTAATATTAAGAAATACACGATACGGGTAGCCTGTTGTCGACACCTAATCGTCTATTAGCGATTTTCAAACGAAACCTTAAACACCCTGATGAACGCGTTTTATGCGCAATTAATTTTGTTTTTGTACGCAGCTTAAGCTCTACCAAATAACACTTCCTTAAGAAAGATTCAACATGAACATATTTATAAAATGAAAGTCAAAACATTTTGGTGATGAGCATAAGCTTCCGCCGTTCAGAGTGGAAACAGAAAGTGTGTGCAAGTTCAATGCACGCGATACTTCGCTGAAACCTAATAATAAGACCGCCCGTTGTCCAATGTCCTGAATTGAAGCCAAGTGAAAGTGTTCACGTTATGAAGATTACACAGCAAAGAACTTGCCGTGAAATACGTATTTAAGTTAATATGTTGCTATTTCAACAACATTCAATTGTTAAATTTGAAGTAATTTACATATTGGGTGACAAAAATCAATCCAAATAAAATTGTTTAATTTGCAATTTTCCACCACAAAAAATGTATACGTAATATGGCGTAACAATATACTATATAGTATCTGCTCGACCTTCGTAAAGTGCAGTCGAATTCTCCTGATGATGCTTCGGTTACGAAGGGAAACGTACGTTGAGTTTTTAGTAGTGTGTATTATAAAACAGTTTAGTGTTTTCAATTCATTCTTAGCGCACTATTTTGCCTGTTTTGTTACGCCATAATACGTATACATTTTTTTGGCGGAATATTGCAAATTAAATAATTTTATTTGGATTCAAGTATGGATTTCCGCAAAGTAACGCCTTCATAAAAATCAATTCAAAATACCCATGAACTAAACTAAATTGTACATTTAAAATAAATAATATTTCAATTCATGTGTATGGCTTGTTTACTTAAATGTTCATAAAAAACGAAACGAAACATTACAATGTTAATATCTATTTAATATAAGAGCATTAAGCGCAGTTCTTTCTCTTTATTTAAGAGCGAAGGAGAAAGAACTGCATTGAGTGGAATAACGAAACTCTATTCCTAAAAAAAATTCAAACTCAACAACAAAGTTAATTCTAATACACTTTTCTGATTCTAACATTCATTTAAGTTTATATTATTTAATTAAGTTGACATTAAATTGCACTGTAAATCAAAGCTACAATATCAACTAACACCTTGGAGTACTTTAGTCTAACTTTATCAATAAGTCGGTGAAGGTTCTATTTATAAAATACCTACATATTACACTTTGATGTTAACATTACGAAGTTCGTGTATCGTATCGTCTAGTATCGTAGCTTACTTGTGAAGTAGAGTGAAGTTAAATACCTTACGCCCGTACCCCCGAAGCGGTAGGCAGAGGCACAACCAGGGCACCCACGACTAGTCGAAGGCACTAAGTTCCAAAAGTGGTAGGTCATCAACTATCGCCAACCGGGCGCATATCCAATCCTGAGCAACCTTATTTTTATAAGAAAGTTGAAAATATACATTTTCTATTTTTTTTGTAGGCCAACCCGGGGATCGAACCCGGTATCTCGAGAAGTCAAGTTTACTTGTTTTGTTCTATACCCTACATATACGTGAGAATGTCATCCAGTACATACTTAATAACGCACTATGTCCACCACCAAAAGTCACTGTGTTTTCGTTTGTTAAAAAATAATTATTTCATTGTACTTTTTTAGCGATAAAAAAAAATACACCGAGTCCAAATTGTTAGTCACACAAACATCACTAAAAGAAACTATTACTCTTACCGTCTTATTAATAAATGTGGTGTAGGGTAGGTGTAAGATTAAGTTGATATTATAGTCTGTATTACATTGTAACAAACTATAATACCAGGTTAAACCTTGGAGTACTTTACTCCGTGTTTATTAATAAGGCAGTCGAAGTATTGGGTTCGCTTTTGCAACCATAAGTGAGTTTGCAAGTATCTTCAGGCTCGCATCTTCAAATAAGGTAGGTAGAGGAAAAAACCAAGACAAGAATCGTGGGTGATTAGCCGGAGGTAAACCTATCGCCAAACGGGCACTTATCAGTTCCGAGTTTTTATGGGAAAATTAAAAAATACATTTTGAATTCTTCGACCCCGAGATTTGAAACCTGTACATTAGCACCAATGGACTACTAGACCACAGAGGCAACTTTGCAATCATATTCAGAATTAATTAAATCAATCATTCAAATTTGACACACAAAATCCCGTCTACACACAAGGTCACAAAATATTGAAGCTTAAAAACAATATTTAATAACAATATGTGTATCGTGTAAAACAGTGAAGTGGTTTCGAATATACGAAGCAATAAACTTGCCTATACATAAAGAAGATACGTATAAAACCATTGCTTATAGCAGAGCAAAGTAATAAATAGGTCAAACAATAAGATGCACGCGCTGTACAATCCCCATAATCTGTTTAGGCGAGTGACTAACACCAATCTGTGCTTACGGTCGCTTTGTGTGTTCAGAAAGTGGAATTATCTTGTATGTTTTCACTGCTTTTAGGGAGCATTTACACGTAAATGGATGACGTCACGCTCGAGTACTAAAATATCGTGACGTGTCACTAACGGCCAATGTTAATAATATTTCTCTAAAGATGGATTTCAAGCAATCTAGATAGCTGCGTATCCACCGGCTTATCCTATACCTAATTGCCATATTTATCCTGTCCACAGATATGTTATTGGCAAGCGATAACATAAAAATGGATCAAAATATCAATCTTGGACAGCAAGTTTTGGATTAGGATTGATTATTAATATTAGCCGTAAGTCGGAGGTAGACTAAAGACAAAATCAGCAGTGTCAGAGGGAGCACTCACTCGATAAATGGGTAACGTCACACTCAAGTACCAAAATGTCGTTATGTCACCAAGAAAAAGATAAAACCAGCATTATCATCGAATGTCAATATCGCGAAGCGTCACCAAGGCGGAGGTGGTTCGAAGGCAAGACTAGCAGGTCACAGGAGCATTCACACGATGAAGGTGGACGCCACGATCCTTTGTGACATGTCACTAAGACAGTGGTAGCAGCAGTTGTGACAGTGGTAGGCTACGAGGTGTTTGCATGTATGTTTTAGGCTAATTTAGACCCCTGACCGACGTATACAAGATTTCAAAAGATGACAATTACACCCCTTCCTCCCCGTGATATAATGTTGTATTTAGTAGTGTTTGTAACTGTAATGCCTAATTAGATTCCTAAAATACTCATGAGTATAATCACTACATAGTATAAATCAAAGTCGCTTCCTCTATCCCTATGTCCCTTTGTATGCTTAAATCTTTAAAACTACGCAACGGATTTTGATGCGATTTTTTTAATTAGATAAAGTAATTGAAGAGGAAGATTTAAATATGTATGTATATTCTATACCCGTGCGAACTTGGAACGGCGGTTAGTATAAGCATAAATGTTGCCATAACTATTTAATTTTCCCAATCGCTTTACAAAGTCCCTTTGATGCCGAGAAATTACAAAAAAGTAATTATGTATCTACAGTCCACACACCCCTTTCCCTGAAAAAGTAGGCACCGATACAAACAGGAAACCCACAATTAGCCGTACGTACTACGAGTACATAGACCAGCAATGCGATAGGTTGCAAACCGGGCACTTATCCATTCCCGAGCAACGTTATTTTCTATTAGAAACTTAAAAAAATACACATTTTGAGTTATCCGACCCGGAAATCGAACCCGAGACCGCCAACACCGAACCATTACACCACAGAGACAAGAAATTAACGGCTACAATAATTCGTATCGTTATTCGTTTCACTGAACACACTCTTTTAAAGGGCAAGAGTGAATGCCTTTGATGTTTGTTTTGTATATGTGATAACAGTATATTTCTTAACCGACTACAAAAGAGAGCTTATCGATTCTATTAAACCTACTTTAAAAAAAGATATTACGTGCTCGACTCCTATTTTTTGTGTATGTTAATCAATTTCTCCATCATTTCTGAACCGATTTTAAAAATACTTTTTGTATTTGTATGAGCGCACTTTCGAGTTGGTTCCATTACCAAGTTTAATAAGACGATGGAATACCAGGAAAAATGAGAAAAATACACTTTAATGTGTAAGAAAGAAAGGAAGAAAGAAAATTATTTATTTGCGAAATATGTGTATAAAAGTGATGTTACAAAAATATTTAAGTATATCAACATATTCTACCGAAGTTTGGTGTGCAAATATTTTAATATTTATATTTTTTTACTTATACTTTAACATTTAAGCCAATCGTTTATATATATATATACTTAGTTTAATTATTTATTACCTAACATTACAAAACTATCATTAAATTTAACCCTGTCTACCATAAACTACCACCGTTTCCAAACCTAGCTAGACAGGAGAATTTCTTGTCCTGTCAAAGCGAAACAATCTCCTCGGCAACCATAACTTTCATTATATTTGTTTAATAATTATTAAAATTATTTTATTATAAATTCGTTTTTATAAGAAAAGTAAGTAGATAACAAACTTATTAAAATCGAAATAATTTTTTTTTCAGTTTTACAGCGCTAAAAGTTTTATAAGTTTGTTACGATTATAAGTTATGATTACTATGCCAATACCAAACAGATTTTGAGGATTATTTTTTAGCAAGATAGGTTTAGTATTCTCTACCGCTAAAAAGCAATCAAACATTACTGTATCAATTATAATCGACAACTTATTGAGCTACGACATGAAAAACATCATTTAAAAAAAAATCGCTAGGAAACAAAAAGATAATGTGAAGTGAACCTTAAAGAGATTAGGTCAAGACAGGCCATTGTCCTTCGTTTATTAGACAAGACATTAGTTGGAACAATCCATAATCGATTAAAAATATCATTCAATTGAGGACAACTTATTAAAAGTCACTGATATTGTTTCCAGTCTCAATAAGGGCATTTATAGACTTATTTGAACTACGACTACTAAACCGGATTGGAACTAGCGTTTTAACTATGCGTTCGCTACTGTAGTATTCCAATTTGAAAAGTGGGACAGCCGGCAATCTTAAGCAACAAGTCCCCGTATTGGTCCGGGCTCCTTTGCAGAATAAACCATCTGTCTTCCTGCCAGGCAGCTCGTAAAAGGCGAGTAAAGGTTATCCATCGTTGGTAGGAAGCGTAAGATCACCAGTAGACTTGCACAATTGGCCTAACACGTAAGCCACAAGGCAGTGACGCACCAACAAAATCTTTGCTGTCTATAGACCATTGATTTCTTACCATAAGGAGAGCAGTTTGCTTGGTCGCTGTCTTATTAAACAAAACACTGTGTTCTTCTTCGTAGACTCTTCTTCATTAGCGCCAAAACGCGTCCACCGGAGTGATTTTATTACTTAAGATGTTTATAGGTCATGGTTGTCACTTGATATCAAGAGAGCCTTGTGCTTCTTCGCTGTCTAATCCACATTAAAAAAAGAATAAACTATACCTTCTTAGTGCATACATTGACGTTTTAACAACAAACATCCTGATCATAACATACGACTCGCCATTAAATAAATTAAAAAAAATCTAAATTGTATAGAAAAGGTTATAAGATTTTAGAATGTATAGCAGACATAAATCCTTGGCTTAATTGCTCATTGTACCAATCTCTAAACAATTGCACTCAGGTAATAATTAAATGCGAAAGTGTGTTTGCTTGTTAGTCTTAGATAGGTACTTACCGCGACAAAGCGATGTTATATTATGAATTCAAATATGGAGATTGGAGACTAAAAAGAGATATAGGCTACTTTTTATAAAGATATATTTACACGGGGATAACACATTAACTTACATACGCAGACGAAATTTTCATCTAGTGCAAAATTTAAAAACAATTATCTGGTGTGAAACAAATATTTTCTATTTTATTCCTTAGATTAGTTAAATACATTAACAACATGATATAAATCAATTAAATAATATAAAAAAGAAAAAGCATACGCCAATAATAAATCCCATGTTCAATTAAAAGACACACAACATAGAAAAAAAAAGAAATCGCAACGCAACGTTCGCACGTGTGTACGAACGCTTATATCTAGATCACATTAGTGCTACATGTGTAGAGAGCCTTATTTATGTAAAGAGAGTAGGTCAAGACAAGTCATTGTGCTGAGATCAGTAGATAAGGCGTGACTCAAAACACGACTAGTCCATTAAAAAAGCTAGGTAATAAAAATTTTCTTAGGTAGCTTAATGAAAAACAATTTTGTTACGATAATGAGGTTTTTTCGATATACCTAGACCAACATAAGATCAATTCACACAATTCCTTTGTAGTTGAGTGGTCTTTGGTCTCGTGCTGGTGTTGGCGCTGACTATACAAGTCCCGAGACTGATTACGGAGTCGGCAACTCGCTGTATTTTTCAAAAGTTTCTCACAAAAAAAGAACATGCCTCTCTAGTCTCAAACTAGTAGCTCGTAAGAGGTGAAACAGTTATTTTAGAAATCTGTTTTATATTTCCGGGGTTCCAAATGTTCCAATGTATGTATTTATTATACAATAAAAAGTAGAAATAACGTTAAAGTTCTCCCTTTGTGGTCTAGCGGCCAAGCGACGCACCTAAGTTCTTGAGGTCCCAGGTTCGAGCGCCGGGTCGGGCAACAAAAACAATTAAATGTGCATTTTTAATGTTCTAATAAAAATAACGTTGCCCGGGATTTGATAATTGGATATGTCCACGGTTAGCGATAGGCGTACCACCTATCACATTGAGGGACTTAGTGTGTCTAAACTAAAGTTGTAAAATGTTCGATTCGCAATTTTATGTAAGATTACATTCTTTACTAGAAATAAGAATCAATTATATACAGTCTCACCCATTGGGTCCGCAAACGTCTTACGTTATATTTTATAAACAGCCTAACAGCTCCAAATACGTATTTTTATTTTAGCACTAGCCCTGTGCTTGGGATAGATTTCTATAAATTTTAAAGAAACGGGTTAGAAAGGAATTAAAAATTTAGCCACGGGACTTGAATCCTCAGTAGCTCAATTGGTTCGAGCATTCGTCGGCTTGAGACGAAAGGTTACAGGTTCAAATCCTGTCTGGGGCGAAATTTTTTTGTTTAAAATTTATAGAAAACTCCAAAAAAGTTTTAGCTCGAACCCTTACCGAAAATTGGCAGAGTGCGAGTCGAAATATAATTTGCACATGTGTGCCAAAGTGCATTTCTACAAAGTAACGCACATAATGGGCATGGCCATAGTGTCGAAAGTTGTGAATCCGCTCTTTATCAGCCCCTTTGGCTGGCCACATACATTCGGAATTTGTTACAGCGCGGCGTTCCGTGTCGAAAAAAATTTTAACGCAACAAATCCAAAGAAATCTTTGGATCAATAATTATCACACACGTCAAGAATTTTTCTCCGTACGAAATTTGAGTGCTTTGTACGGGGCGCCGTTTTGTTTCGAATTTCAAAACGAGATTCCGTAAAGGAATTTCGAAAGTATGTGGCGAACCTTACGCGATCAATTTAACTCTAGATTTAAGCAAATTATATATGTACTCGTACTTGTGATATGGGTTTGTGTCAATGACATCATAACATATATGGAAATACTTACAACCTTAATTTAATAATATTCAAAACTGGAAATAATCATTATTTGTACAAATTTCAAAGACGGAAAAAAATTCGGTGTAGACAGGGTTTGAACCTGTACCTTTTCGTTTTAAGCCGACGAATGCTCTAACCATTTGAGCTACTGAAGATTCAACTCTTGTGGCGCAATTTTTAATTTCTTTCTTTACCGTTAACGCGGGTAATTATGTCCTTTAGATACATTGCTCTGGGTACCTACTAAATGAGTTCATCGTTACAGATAAAATTTACATTTATAATGGCCATAGCCCATAACTTTCGTTTCTTATCATTAGTATTAAAGAGAGACAGTGTGCAGAGTGTGAGTTTCGCACGAATTTACTTTACTACAGCGTTTGCGTTTGGACGATCCAAA
>NJDC01004373.1:205302-265382 GCA_002245475.1 Calephelis virginiensis
GTGCGGGCGCTGGTAAAAACCGCTCTGGGAGTTTTTAGTTTGAAGAGTATCTTTTTTCAGGTATAACACAAAATACTTCAAAACTCACATAATAATACTTAGTTACATATTGTATACACCTAACTACACATATACATGTATACAGGTTTACTCAGGCATTTTGCTCATCTAAAATTATATCTACCACAAAGTATAATTTGTATGCAAAGGTTTTTAAAAGGAAGTAAAGGATCCCTAAATTTATTAAATGGCTACGAGTAATTACCTTATTCAAGTCATCAATAAGACCAAAAGGGTTTAAAGTTAACTGTGGGAGCGGCTTATAAGATATTATACTCTTTAGCTTATCTTAAAAGACACTAGTTGATCCTAACAGTCTTATAATGGCAACTTTTTTTAATTTTTGCAAATGATTAATGTAGGTACGACTTTACTAATTACATTAAAAAGTTGGCCCGAGAAAATGTATATAATTTATTTTATAAACCATTCGAAGAAATGTCCTTAGCAAGTTGTTTTAGTTTATAGAAATATAATAACTTGTATCTACTAAATGCATGAAACTTTACCCAAATTTATAAATATAAATAAAAGTGTGAATAATAAATTTTATGACTTTGTTTTTTTATTTTATAACAGCAGCGCTTGTGATTCAATCTCCTTTCGACCGATTTGTGATAAATACTCTGATAACGAAATTCAAGAGAGCAATACAAGGGCAAACCCAGAGTGCAACACTTGGAGAAGTAGTCGCAAGGGTGCTGTAAGTCTGATTGCTCCTAAAAGATCACCTGCTAGAGCGTTCTTAGTCTAATTTCCCTTAAACAAAAACCATTATAAGACTGTTGCAAGTTATTTTGGCATTGCAACGGCAATAACAAGATCATTATAAGTGTTAAGTTACTCCTAATAAGAGTGTTGTAAGATAACTTTATGTAAGAATTCTCTTATAATATACGTCTAAATCGACACTTACAGCAGTTTGTAAGTATGTCCTAAGAGTAAAAATTTTGCACTCTTAGGACATCTGTAAGTTTAAATTTTGCTAGTTGATGTAAGCACCTTTTTGGTGGGTGTTTTTGTTGTAACTCTGTCTACCTCTTCAGGGATATTAAGGAGCAATTTCTGCCCTTTGCAAATTCAAAAACTGTTCAAGTAATTTAGATAAAATTTCTTACTTACCTTCACACCAAGTCTTTAACGAGGTGGACAGAGATTATCAAGTGCCAAACATAACAATCCTTGCAAACCTGCCCAGATTCCTCCACATTAATTACCCTTTTCATAAAAACATGCTGGTTTCCAAGACTCTTGACACCAGACTCAGATAAAACTCAATCAATTTAATTGAGAAATTTCAACCTACGTCTCCCCAATTACCTAAATCTATATAAAGTAATACCTAAAATTAAGCAGTGTATGCAATTAGGTCCAACAAACAGCAGAGATTTTATTCTGGTTTTTTATTGATAGAAGAAATTTCCTAAAAAGATATCCTATTTGGGTTTAATAGGTGGTATAATTCACGGATTTTAATTTTGATGGATAAGTTTATTATAACATATATTTTTTTTAATTGCTACAATTTTTTTTAGACATAAGAAGAATAATTGTAGGTTATGTGTTATCAGCGCATCAAACTTTGTTTTGTTTCCGGGTATTCCTTCGTTAATATTCAAACAAAATATAATTTATATAAATTTAATAAATTACCTTTCTTCTTCTTCATCAGCTTCTTTACTGGTACAAGGATGTTTTGATTTAATTTTACTATCCATCTTCGTAGCATTCATATTTTCGTAGTATCCACCACTTATATATTTTCATAATTAATAAGCACTAAATTCACATTCCTCACTAAGCACGGCACAAATCTACACAGTTATATTTAAAAAATAAACAGCAAAAAGCTTTGGAAACTTTATCAATGTTTGCTTTTTGTTTTCAATTTTTTCAAAATTGAATTTGACACTTGATATTTGATAAGCCAGTTAGGGTTGCCAACACTTATTTTAGTAATTCCATTTCCTCGAACATTATAGCGTTATATTCCCCAAAATTTTGAGTAAAATTATCGAATTGTACACAAAATTCCGTCACACAAAAAATGAAAATTACGTGTAGATTAACATATTACATTTATTTATTTGAAAAAAATAATAATAAAGAAAATCACGTCAAAAAATACAAGGTATTCCTTAGAAACTAATCACAGCGCTAAGGTCACTTAAGGAACTTATCATGGCAAGTTTAAGAACGTTGGCACCTAAACTGTGTTTTACCTGGAAGTATGTCCTATTTATAAAAGCTGTAGGCAAACGGATAGCGGAAACAAAAAAAAACAGTAAGTAAAGACAAACGGTAACCTCATGAAAAAAGCAAATAATTTGACATGTTTACCTGAACTTGTATTTTTCATCAAGGGGGTTTTTTCGAATCGGTCCAGGTGATCCACATGTATCTCTTTCCTCGGCGACCATGGCGCGGGCTAGAGCCAAATCTTGCTCGTTCAGCATCCTGTGGGAATAGTATCGTGATTTAGAAATAAAGATATTGCATTGCTATTAGAGCAGATTCAGGGTCTGTATTTGTAAAATTAAAAACAGTGCAGTAAAATAAGCTCTGTAGCTCTAATCAAATTAAAGCCAAGTTTTACAAGGTGTTATAGCAGTTTACATCCTCACTAGGAATGTTAACCAGAGTCAACAACTTAAGGTACTCCTTTATCCGGTTTCTAATTATTCCGTGCGTGGGTACCAGTACTAAATCACTAATAGGCTCGTGACAGCATCAGAAGAAAAGGTCTTTAGCTCCACCTGGGTCAGTCTTTTTTATATTGTGGACTAACAATAGAATTTGTTATTTGCTTTTGGGTATAAAAATAACAACAACATGCATGTAAATTGAACTCTCTTGTGTAGAATAAACTGTCTCATTTCAGTAAAATGTTGTGCAGCATCTTCCATCACACCTACTTGTAACATGTCTCCTACAATTGACACGTAAGGCATCTTATTAACTTGCCGCTAATTCGGTCACTTAGTGAGCACGGTTTAAGACTATATTATTTAATAAGTACCTTTGACGATACATTTCGATAATGAATACCTAATAAACTTTGGTTCACTTTTTTTTATATATGGTCGTAAATCCTATTAATATTATAAATGCGAAAGTTTGTAAGTATGGATGTATGGATGTTTGTTACTCTTTCACGCTCGAATGACTGAACGGATTTGTCTGAAATTTGGAAGACAGATAGATTGTGACCTGGATTAACATATAGGCTATTTTTAATCCCGATCGTACACCGGGTTTCTGTGAAAACGCGGGCGAAGCCCCAGGTAGCAGCTAGTCAGTAATATATACTCCCAGTAGAAATCACTTAGACGAAATCATTTTTGACCTTAAACTACAAGGCAAGCATGTGTGTCGTGACATAATCATGAATCAAGAGCAACATATGTGTACAGCAAATGCCAATTATTGTGCTATTGATATTGCTTCATAGATATGGTTGCCAAGTTGAAAAAAATGTCCAAGCCTATAAGAGAAAATAAATGATATTTTAGAAAATTAACAGTGTTTGAGGTTTTATATTTTAGGCTCCATGTTTTAGAGTTTGCTGGCTCAACTTCTAATTTTATTGTAATTTTAAAAACTTGATAAGCCTCACCGCTGTTGATGTATTGTGATATACATATTATGCAGGTAGTTAGACTCATGGTCGGATAAACGAAAACGGAGAATTAATGGGTTTCTCAATTCTCCCAATATTATATTGTATATTTTAACTATCCGAACGGGTGACGAAGTTACCTGATCTGATGATATCTGATCGCTTGACATTAACAGCTACTAACAGTTTGTATAGATTAAAATTCTGGTTTTTCCCGCTTTCCCTGAAATTTTCCCGATTTTTCTCCTTATGTGATTCTTCTCCTGACAATAACCGATCAACAAAAAAAGAATGAGCAAAATCGGTCCATCCGTTAAAACGTGATGCGATGACCACGGGAAATGGGGATACATTTTTATATAAATAGATGTATATACATACATATTATATATTCAGTAAAATTAGAGCAATGCAAATAAATTTTATTTGAAGCTTCTATGTCTAAAACAAAAAAGTTAAAAACTTGAAGTTGAAATTAGGAAACTTAAAAATTCAATAAAAATTAATAACACCGTTTATAAAGTCAAATTTTCCCATAATTTTCCCGGAAGTGCTTCCAAATTATGCCACCTTATCACCATTTTTGTTTGTGCAACCATATGCCTAACACCCTGTATAATATAGTAGGTTTTTTTTATTATAATGGAAGGCAAACAAGCAGATGGATTTCCTGATGGTAAGAAATTCACGCCGCCTAGAGACACCAAAGGTGGTAATGGTGCATTGCCAACCTTAGGCTGGGATGTTAGGCCACAAGCAAAAGTAAGTTTACCGGCTACCTAACCCTCCGAACCGGAACACGTCAACGGCAAGCATTGGACGTTATGGTTAGGTATGTGTTTTGTATAAAGTATTACTATATTGATTCTGTAAAGTAAAGTATCTTCACGCCCATATCCCCGAAGAGAGAGGCAGAGGTACAACCAAGGCACCCACGACTAGCCGAAGACACTAAGTCCCACAATGTGATAGGTGGCAAGCCTATCGCCAACCGGGCACATTTCCAATCCCGACTAACATTTTTTTTTAGAAAATTAGAAAAATCCAATCTTTCTTTTTGTTGGCCGACCCGGGACTCGAACCCGGGACCTCATGCAGTCAATTCCAACACCCGGACCGCTAGACCACAGAGGCGACACTATATTGATTCTGAATACACAAACAGTATTTTGAATACTTTATTGCTCTAGCTTTGAACAGTAAAACGGAATAATTTAAATACGCCACTTAATTTCATTTTGTTTTTCTAGAAACGGAACTCAGTAACGGTTTTCCGAACGTATGTGGCTGACCTAAAACTTCAGAAAATTGACACCATTTTCATTACTACGGCGTTAAGGTACGGAAAATGTATGCATTGAATATGAAAATCATAACTTAACTGTCTGAAAATAAACATTAAAATTTGGTCGATAATGGTAGAGTAATTCAGTAATAAACGAACCTATTCAAAAATTTATACAGACGAATTCATAAGCTGCTCCTTTTTTGAAGGAACAAATTCATAAGCTGCTCCTTTTTTGAAGGAACAAAAACAGTATAATACTGTTTTTACAGTAGGTATATTTGGCATTTGTGAACCCTATTCGTAGACTTAATGAGTTAGGAGAGCAACATTAAAGGCTATCTACGTTTAAAATTCTTACTAGTGCTTTTATACTCGATTATGGCAAAACCAAAAGAAGGGGTTATGATTTCAGCAGTTTATTTATGTAGGTAAAAATGTTTTCCAACGTAACATCTAATAAACTTAATTGATTTTGACGAACTACCTATGAATCACTAGTACGAATAGGCTTTTGTCTAGTAGGTACGTAGAATCTAGCAGTATCTGATAAGCCTTTAGTTTGGGTTCTGACTTGTGATCAGAATACTTTATGTGGAAATCTACCAGCTATTACCTACCCACTCTATCACACACACACTGTATCAAGATAGTGCTTAATACTGATGAAACTGCAGTAGAGGTAGGTAGATAATTAATACCAATACATTACCTACCTTGGCGATTATAAAAGTAGAAGTTTTTAATAGAACATACCAAGGTACCTGCTGAGTAGGTACTGATTACTTTAGTTATTACTAAGAATAAAGGTGAATTTTTATTGCATTTTGATTTATGACATTTTTATTCACGATGAATTCAGCAAAACATAAATTAAATTAAACAATAAACTTAGGTAGTTGAAGGATTTTTGGAACGAAGTTTTGGAACGAAGTTCCTTATTGCGCGTTGTGAATGGGGGCTAGACGGAAAAAAATCTTAGGAAAATGTTGTCACGACACTTTTTGCTCTGTGGTTCAGTAGTTGGACTTGACTGCATGAGGTTCCTGGTTCGAATCCCGGGTCGGACAATTTTTTTTTATTTTCTTTTTTTATATTTCATTTTCTATTTTTTTATTATAATTTTCATTTTTTTTATATTTTTATTTTCTTTTTTTAATTTCATGTTTCTCTGTCTGTCTCTCTCTATAAGAGAGATAGAGATAGATATTACTAGAGATTGAGAGAGAGAGGGGGGAGAGAGAACTTCGTTCCATCCGGATGTCCCTTGACACCTCTCAACTTTTTATTATTTTTTCAACGCCGAATAAGTAACTACCTCGTTTTAGTAAGTAACAACGAGCAATATCATCATACAACTATACCTATCATATATAACAGGGGTGGGCAAATTCTTTTGACCGCGGGCCGGCTTATTAAAACACCTAAAAATAGCAGTAAATATTACGATTATAAAACGTTGTATAAAGATAACATAAGGCATTTTTTATTAAAATAAAATCTATTTATGAAGTCTTAACATATGAAATACGCAATATATACATATGTTTGAAGTATCAATTCAGTGCCTTAATTGTTCAAATTTCAAGTCTTTTAACATTTCGATCATTAATTTTTTAAGGAGGTTCATATTTTTTCTAAAAAAAACCCCCGGCGGGCCGGATTAAAACCTCTCAAGGGCCGGATCTGGCCCGCGGGCCGTAATTTGCCCACCCCTAATATATAATGTATTATAAAAGATAAACGATATAATATATATCATTTTAATAAATATTACATATTTAAACCTAATAAACAAAAAAAAATAATACCATACGTACTATTATTGATTATTTCTTAATTTTGTAATTTTTTTTATAAATGAAGTGAAAAAGAAATATTTTGCTTAATATTTTTATCATAATAAAACCGTGAAAAATAAATTTTGATATTAATAACATTTTTTTTGATTGGTAACAATATTATAATTATATGTTATACGATATATCGTAATAAAAAATCGTATTTTCCTGGATTTCCCGGAAAGCGAGCAAAGGCTTGCCGTCACTAAAACCGTGACATCTGACAAGGTGGAAGGGTTTTGCAGCGACTCGTCCGGATTGGTATCATCGCCTTGCTTATTCCTACCACCATAACGTAAGTACTTACCGCTAACGTGATCCCGTTCGGAGGGTAAGATAGCCGGTAAACTTAGTTTTGCTCAAAGCCTAACACCATTATCGCCTTTGGTGTCTCTAGGCGGCGTGAATTTCTTACCACAAGGAAGTCCGTCGACTTGTTTGCCTTCGAATATCATGAAATAGAAAACTTTCCCAAATTCTCGTTAAATATTACTGTGTTCAATTTGGCCACATTTTAGAGAACTTAATTTAGTATTTTTTTTTGAACTTAAACTTAAACCATTGGAAAGAAGATAAGTAATGTTTTATGATGCGCGCACACCAACAGATAAAAGCAACAGTCTGACGTTAGTTGCTACATTTTTCTTAACTTTTGGAAAAAGTGTATTTAGTGTTCCAACATAGATACTTTTTTGGATTGTTACGCTAAAGCTTAGTCCAGTGTTTTATACTGGTCTCAGCGCTAAAGACGTATAATCCATACGTCTTTAATCATACACTCTTTTTTAACTTAGTAGATACTATTTTCTTAGCTAACTTAATCCTTGCAGATTAAACAACACTTACGTGTTATTTGTACAAACCCCCTTTCCCCAAAGTATAGTGGGATTTAATTTTACTATCTCTCTAAATAGGAAACATAATTCTAAGCCCTTGCCATGAGTTTACGGCTCGTCAAGTTTACTATTGTCGCTACCGTCTCTGTAAATTAATTGTATGAAAACTACGATTACAGCGCCTATATTGGTAACACATTTTGGACCAAAGTGTCATAGATTTCGGCACATTAACTTACAGAACGTAATCTATACCAACTCATGGTAAGGACTATGAAACTGATGATTGACTTTCGACGACGAGTTTTGGCGCCATCGAGAGAAAAGATGGTAGAAGTTTTTTCATAATTATTGAATTTCGTGTTAATATTGAGTGAAATTAGTCAATTTTGGTGGCTTTTTGTACAACTTTGTTCAGTGAAAGTGCAAAAATGAAATAATCATGAAGAAATTAGCGTATCGTGTATTTCCTCGTTGCCTCCAAATCTCATTACACGAGCTTGTGTAAAAAGGCCACCGCTTTGCCCTGAGCCTGACATGACTTACTGATGACTTATGACTAATGACCAATTATAATTGAAATAAAATTTGACTTGACTAATGGCAAAATATTAACGAGATTGCCAAAACCTAAAGAAAGAAAGAAGACTTTCGACGACTAATGTTTTTAAAAGTAAACGGTTTTTTTCAACACACAATTTTCGAGTCTATGTCCTTTTCAAATTTGCTGCAATTTCAACCTAAGATTACCTCAGTAATGGTACAAAACATTTATTTTAAATTATATTATATTCGTGGGTGTCCTGGTTGTGCCTCTTCGGGGATGAGGGCGTGAAGAAACTTTTTTTTACTGCAAAACTGCCCGACAATTTATACATTTTATTGAAAGAATTCAAATTCACGTATTAAATTTTAAATTGAATTTATTTTAATTTAAATATTAAGGCGTGAATATGATTCATGCAAGCATATAACCACACACGTTGAGGTATCTACCGTAGAAAAACAATATTACCGGTTGTTATCATATTTATTGATTTTGATGATGCTGAGGCTCAGTCATCGCACATATCATTGATTAGTATCAGTGTCAGTAGTCTGGTCACTATCTCATGGTCCGGTTTCAGCTCAAGTATGCAAGTCTACTGGTTGATCAACATCACAGCACGGACCATGATATTTTTTTTCTTTTTTTAAAATAAATACTCTTGAAGGAAGCAAATTATATGCTTGTGTTATGGGTGTTAGTCAACGATTCCAATACATAGAAATACTTTAATAGATACCAGAATTAATTTAATAAACACCCAGACTCGGAAGTACAGACATCTAAATGTTCATTATACAAATGCCTGCCCCTGTCGGAAATCGAACCCGAGCCTTGCGGTTGGTCAGTGTAGTTAGGCGTGTACACTAGCCACTCGACTAACGAGGCGGTCAAATTACAAGCACTGATGAAAGGGTGGCAGCTACACTAAAGGCAGTTGTACCAATTCTACCAAGTTGCCGCACATCGCTATACCATATAGATATAACAGACTGTAGTGTGGTAAATCCTGAAACCGCCAACAGGAAATATGATTATATCTCGAAGGCCGATGCTACTTGCTACTCTATTTCTTTTTTTAAAAACAGGTGAATGCGAACAAATAGAGTTCAAGCAACTTCTATTTTAATGTTTGTTTTTTTGGTTTTGTTTAAAACAATAAAATCTAGGCGTGTTATGGTTTAAAAAGAGGATTTCAGGATGAGGGATAGATGTAGACATGGCCTAGCCTTTACTATTCTCTCTGGACAAATTACACAAATTGAATCTAAACCAGTAAGCAAATTACCTGTATGTTTGTGTTATGTGTGTGAAAACAAACCCCATACATACAAATTCTTATATAGATTCTAGAATATATTTAATAAACACCCCAAACCCGGAAATGTAGACATCTAAAAGTTCATCACACAAATACGTGCCCCCGTCTTGAATCGAACCTGAACCTCGCATTTGATAGGTGGAATTAGGCATGTACGATAGCCCCTCGACCAACGAGTCGGTCAAATGACAGTATCATCTTCCAGACCGGCAGTTAGGGCAGCCGGTAGACTTGCACATTAGGCCTAACATTCAAACCGCAGAACAGTAACGCACCTACTTCATCTATTGTGTTATGTAGCTAATATGGTGCTGTATACTGTATAGGCTGTGTTTAACTCCTGATATTAGTAGAGCCATAAGCTTGTTCACCGTCTACGCCAAAAATGTTTGAAAAAATGAAAAAGATATTTAGGCTTTGGTTATACCAAAGACAATATATATATTTACTAATCTCTGGTTATACGTAAATATAATCTATATTATCCTCCTATTCCAAAAATAACTGTGGTAAACATTGACGCATTTTAAACGCATTACATATATACATTTAAATTAGTTATATTACTTAATATATCTGAGTAAGATATTTACATAAATTTGAAATATAAACCGGAATTGGATTAACAAAATTTGATATTTTGAGACACCAAATAGGTACAATTTTGCAATTTTTGTTGAGAAATAAAATCACTTACTTTTTGTTATATGTTATCTGTGACGCAACACTCACCTACACATCACAAAAAAAAAACAATTCGGAAACAACCTTAAGGCTGCACAGGCGTGTGCGCATTGGAAAGATTTGAATGACAATGCGCGTTTATTTCAGTTAGGGGTCGGCCGGTAGGTTATGATCATCGTCAATGAAATAAGTCATGGCCACAAAAGCCTCTCACTGTCAATGGGTGTTTAAGAATGAGCCGATATGTTGGCTAATTGAAAATCAATGTTGATAATTGGCAGATTGTAAATCTAAAACTAAAAATTACGTAACTATGTACACGTATACGCAATAAGAGTTTTTACATAACGTATAACCTTGTAAAGACTCGTAAGTTAAAGGTACCATCATGTTCATTATCATTTTATGGAAATTTACGGACATACCTACCTACCTACATACCTAATACAAATATCATCGGGTTCCTTTAGTGAAATTTAATTTTTTGATTGCCTTAATCGAGAGGTTAGCGTACCTCCCTAGCTTAACTTCCTTGATTAACAGCGAGGCTCGAGTTCCATTCCCGACGGGGGCAGACTTTTGTGTGATAAATGATGAAAATTAGTTTATTTCAGGTTAAATCAGTTTGTGTAATTTGTTAAGGGATATTTATTATTTATACAGAGTAACATTATTATTAAGTAACACTTTAAAGAAATGTCATTAAGTATATATTTATGGAAAAACACTGATTCATTACATCTTTTCCTGGTTTTTAAAATTTTTGCCAGTTTAAAAATACCATCATGTTTATTATGTTTTTATGGAAATGCAATTATACAACACAGCTTTCCCCTGGCTCCTTTTAAGAATATATTAAGCTAACATAAAAGTGCATATATAATATCTCTTTATGGTAATTTCCAGATACAATAAAACTTTTTCCCGGGCCCCTTTTTAGAATAAGTGTCAGATAGCAAACCGTATCATCATGTTAAACAATATTTGCCTCTTTATGGAAATGCATTGATACATAACAGCTTTCCCTAGGCTCCTTTTAGGGCCGAAACACATAACCGCGTAACGGCGCCGCGCCGCTAGAATAGGCAGTAGCATCACTGCCGATTGTACCGGCAAGGCAATTTATTTATTTTAGTATCTTCAAGTAAAAAGTATCTTCACGCCCTTATTCCCGAAGAGGTAGGCAGAGGTACAACCAAGGCACCCACGACTAGCCGAAGACACTAAGTCCCACAATGTAATAATAATAATAAAAGTACTGTGATATACAGGGTTACTTTGAAAGGACTGGCCAACTTGTATTTTAATGTAAGGGGGAAAAGTCTTAACGGTTATTCATTTTAAATATTACTGCTAAATTGTAATCCTATTAATATTATAAATGCGAAAGTTTGTATGTTTATTACTCCTATACGCAAAAGCTGCAGAACCGATTTTCATGAAATTTGACACACACATAGAGGGTAACTTGGATTAACAAATAGGATAGTTTTATCGCAAACAATGCTCCTGTGGAACCATTTACCACGCGGGTAACGCCGCGGGCAGTAGCTAGTATTTACTTTTAAATTTATTCATTGAAAACAGCCCGCAAAAATGCTTCGTTTGTCACGCTACGACGTACCTAAAATGATTCATGACGTCAACAGCCTGCGAATGCTACACTTTTATGATTCGTTAATCGTTTACGTTGTAACTATGCAACTTGTATTTTGCGTTGGATAGAAATTATAAATCGATTTTTTTCCCTCCTGAGGACGAGGCATACTAATTTCAATACTTATATCCAACTTCTGTTTTTATCGTGACAAAAATCATTTAAAAAATCTGTAATAATTAATTTATTAGTTATTCTATGTCTCACATATGGTACATTCGGTCTGTATCCCACATTCGTGCTTTATAATATGATATTTTGACAAGTAACTAATTCAATAAAATGCAGTTTGTTTAACAAATATCTAATTTTAATCAATAAAAAAAAATATACAACTCTTGGCTAACGGAATTCTGAAGTATTTACATAAAAATCTTTATAAATCACATTTATAATATAATCAAATAATGAGGTAATTCTGAGATCTATTAAAGAAATTTGACGAAATATAAGAATAATGTTTCCCTACATTTGATGTCTATGGAAAGTAGCAAAACAATTTCTTGTTTTAATTAAACAAAAATATATATTCCAATTATTACATACAGCATCTATCTTAAAACCACAATCGTTATTTCAACATCGTTGTATCTTATCAACTGTTATAGGCATATAGTCAGCCCTGTTAACTCTCTTGTAGACCGTGGGCAGGAGTACAATAGGAAAACTTCTTTTTATGTTTTGAATCCATAAAAAGCCTTCCTCTTCATCAATAATAGGTTCTTCTGGAGGCAGTCAAATTAAAAATTATACCTTTTTAGTTGTGGGCAATAGATACTTGCCATAACCATATTAATTCCAAAAAGTACTTTTAGCTCGGGAACCTTCAATGCCATATTTTTTCGAGTTAGTAATACAGAAGTTCAATTTGTTGCTTTAACCATTAGATCAAAAATATAATCATCTATATAGTCATCCAAAGACGGACACCATTCCCAGTTTTCTAAGTCTCTTTGTAAATAATTTGGGCTTTGCAATTGTGTCACAGTTGGACAAAAATATCCGGAATTTGTTAGTAACAGACGGCTCACGTATTCATTCTTCAGCCCTACCCCTTGCTATTCTTCCTCTCGCTCTTCTACGGTTTCGAACTCGACCTCGTGTCGCCCTACTTAAAACTATAGAACTATCTTCTATAGACGGAGATGGTGAATAGACATTATTGCTAGGTGATATCTCATCATCTGAATCAGAACTAATAGAGATAGCCCTTTTTGGTCGATTTAGTCCTGTTTTCAGGTTATATGATTCGTCATTATCCGATGCAGCGCTGAAATCTCCACCCGATTCCATTATTTAAAACTGCAAAAATGTAATTTTCTCATAAAACTAAAAAAAATGAGATATACACTATACAAAACGAATGAACCAAATACGACACATCAACTATATTAATTTGGACCGCATGTTCCACTGGCGGAACATCGAAACAAATCGGCGTGCTAGATTTTAATTTTTTACTTTTGATACGAATGTAATATGACAATTGTTAGGGTATTCAATAATTATTCAAATACGTAAGCATATTTTTAGATAATATTGCCACTACGATTTGATACTAACGTATTACTTACGTCTACTACCCGGCGTCCGCACAGCTCTGCACTTGACCGCTATGTTGGCAACCGCCGAATGACAGTATAAGTCAACTTTTTTAGTCATTAAATTGACAATGACTTAACGTTTCGTTTAACATAAGGTTATTTTAGTTTAAACAAGCACGAACCGCACAAAATTTTAGTTTTTGGACGTACCAGATATGACCCGTCAGGCCACAGGACATTAAATTTTTAATTACTTAATTAGATCGAAAGTGTTATCGATTCCAAATCGTTTTTCAAATTATGGCTGGTATTTTAAATGTCTCCCTGTATAAATATTTCTTTATGGTAATTTACATATAAATTTTCATACTTTTTCCTTTTTTGCTTTTTCTCGGGCTCCTTTTAAGAATAGGGGTAAGATAACATACTGGTATCATCATGTTCATTAATAATTATCTCTTTATGGAAATGCACTAATACAATATAACTTTCCCCAGGCTCATTTTAAGAGTATTAGCTAGTGTAACAATTAACAGTACAATGATATTAAGCTATAACGTATCTCTTTATGGTAATTTACAGATAAAATAACACTTTTCCCCGGGATTCTTTTCTTAGAAATTTGTTTTTGTTAGAAACCCGAAAATGTGGTTTTTCCAATTTTCTAATAAAAAAAATTTTGCCCGTAATTGGATGTGTGCCCGGTTGGCGATAGGCTTTGCCACCTATCACATTGTGGGACTTTATCTTCGGCTAATCGTGGGTGCCTTGGTGCTGTGTAGTGATACTTTTTTTTTCTTTTTTTAAATATTGTGGGACTAAGTGTCCGGCTAGTCATGGGTGTCCTGCTTGTGCCTCTGCCTACCTCGTCTGGGATATAGGGGTGATACTTTCTTTTTAGAATAGGGTATAAAATAACCATAATAAAGGTAGTTTAACCTAATCCTAAAAAAATCGTAACCTGTCACATTGTGGGACATAGTACTTTCGGCTAGTCATGGTGTCCTGGTTGTGCCTCTGCCTACCTCGTCAGAGATATGGGCGCAAATACTTTTTTAATAATGGTAATAACATAACTATACCACCTTGCTTATTAATAATTTCCCCTTTATGGAAATTCACTGATAAAATACAACTTTTCTTTACCAGGCAGCTCGTAAAAGGCGAGTATTGGCTTACCGTCACTAACACGTGACATCTGACTAGGTGGTAGAGTTTCGCAGCGACTCATCCGGATTAGCACCACCGCCTTACCTATTCCTGCCGCCATTACGTGTTCCGGTTCGGACGGTAAGGTAGCTGGTAAACTTGCTTTTGCTCGAGGCCTAACATCCCGGCCTCTGATTAACGACGCACCATTACCGCCTTTGGTGTCTCTAGGCGGCGGGAATTTCTTACCATCAGGAAATTCGTCTGCTTGTTTGCCTTCCGTTATCATAAAAAAAACCAAGTTTTTTGACCAAGGGTGGGTCGGTAGTGTTCAATGGTACAATACTCTCCTCAGAACTTGAGCAATGTATAACATGGGCGTAGGTTTACGATCCAGTTTTAATAAATGCCAGGGCCGGTGTGGTTATGAAGCGTTCTAAATAGATGCCTGGGGCTATTGAATACAAGGAACCGCCGGAACAAACAAAACTATTAATTATCTTATATGTAAAAATCAATTAATTGCTGTTCATTAGTCTCGCTAAAACTCGAGAACAGCTAAACCGATTTGGTTTATATTGGTTTTAAATTATTTGTGAAAGTCCAGGTAAGGTTTAAAAGATAAGATGAAAGGAAAACTAGAAAAAACATTATAAATTTTCCCATACAAACAGAACAGGTGGAACGAAGTTAGGCGGGACAGCTAGTCTATAATAAGGGTTTAAAAAAAAGAAAAAGTACTTACCTAATTAAACGAAATTTCAGTAATGAAAATATCTTTCATCGATGTTTCATACAAATACCTGTTCACTTAAAGTGCTCATGTGGAAATGAGTTCTTGCGAACCTAATGATATTTATACGGCTGCTTGGCCAATTTTGAAAAAACAAGTTTTTGAGTGGAATCGATATCCAGTTACCAGTAAAATTATTTAAAAGTTTTTCCGTAAAAAATCCTCAGAATGAAAAAGTAAAAAATATATGTTTTAATTTAAGGAGTTTACCGTAATTATGTTATCTATTCTTTTAACAGATTGGTCAAACACATTGTGCGACTGAAGTAATTTTTGCTAGTCGTGGCTGTCCTGGTTGTACCTCTACCTACACACTGAGGGATACGGCTTGAAGATTATTACCTTAGCATTATAACGCACGACTCGCCCGGTATAAAGTGATGGTCAAAAATGATATACTGCTCTAGCATAATCCTATTCAGTAGTATTTAAAAAAAGTATTAATTATAGGAATCTTCTTGTACAGCAGTTTAACTCGACTTTGTTTTTGAATTAAATACCTACAGCCGAGCGGTGCGTCAGCGCGCGATAGGGTTACGCACCTTCAGTGGACTTGTAACTAGGTACATCTGAATACTTGAATTTCTTTCTAATTTTGTTATCGTAAATATAGTAAGTATCTATACACCAGGTCTACTTATTTTATTTAAGACTTTCCTTTATTACAGACTAGCTGTCCCGGCGAACTTCGTTTCACCCATTCAGTATGGGAAATAATAAAGTATTGTTTTTCCCATTTTCCCTGCAACTGACACGATTTTTTTCTTCATAAGAACCTTCTTCTGATAATAACTAGCACAATAATAAAATAATTAGCCAAATTAGTCCAGTCGTTTGAAAGTTATGCGCTTAGCAACATATTTATCGATTTATTTTTATATCATAGAGAAGCTCGCCTTTTGTACTTTGTTTTTTTTTTACATTTAAGTATATTTTTTAATATTAGTTGTGTACAATAAAGAGTTAATAATGCTCAATAAAATGCATGTGCTGTTTTTGATTACCAAATTTCATAAAAATCCATCCTTAACCGCTCAAAAACAGCATAGTATAGTCTATAATTGTTCTTTGCCATATTAAGTAAATACTTAAACTTGTTAAACCAAAATAACATTCACAAATAGCACGCTTACTAACTGGTAACAACATTGACCGTTCGTCACTGCTACGGCGCAACCGCGCATAATGGCTTAAGAAGTGCATACGCGTTTTCGCTCGATTGTATGAAGATAGAAACTGTATCGTGGTAAGATTGAATTTTGAATATGTCTAAAATGTATGATTCGCTATGATCGCTGCTTCAGATAGACTAAATCAATAAATAAATCGAGAAGTAACACAAATTTAATCTAAAGTAGGCAAATAGGTATACATATTCTAGTGTAATGTAATTAATAAACACACCCAGACCTAGAAAAATAGACAAAGATAAGTATTTAGACACGGTTGGTCGGTGGTCGGTCAGTAAAAACTCTATCTACATAGAAGTCTAAATTGCATGTCTTTAGAATCACTGCATAAGGTTTGATTCCAAACAAATGCAAATCAGGCGTCTTTAGAGCAAGAATTAATTCTTGCTTTAATTAAAAGTATCTAATTTACATTTATTTGGAGTCACAGCTTCGAGAAGACTGTTCTACTCTTTAACAGTGTTAATAATGTAAGAAATGAAGTTTTTATTTCTCTTAAATATGATTTCTACAGTCTTGAAATAACAGTTAGTTTGCCTGGTACTCCAATTATGACGCAGACACGTCTTTAATGATATATTACGTGTATGTTTTTAATGTAACAAGACAACAAACAAACACACGGCTCTCATGTTGGTAAGAGAATAGAGTAGGTATCTTGGAAGTTATAAGTGCGCAGCTGTCCTGTGACTGAAGTCTTAGGCAATTCTACTGGCTATCTTACCCTTTGATCAGGAACATGATACTGTCATTATAGCAGCAGGAACAGGTGAGGCAGTGGATCCCTTTAGCAAGTTTGCAACACTCACGATCAGTGGTCTTGCTGATAGTTAATCGTTCAACCTATGCTCGCCGCCTCTTAGGAGCTGTATAGCAGGAAGGCAGATGGCCTATTTTACACAAAGAAGCCAGAGCAAGTCTATCCGATCCAACAATCCAGGCAGTTTTTGACATAAATGTCAATATCTTTCTTTGTTTTGTTTGCTTTATTTTCCATGAGAAAAATCGATTGTATGTTTTCTTTAAGATATTCAAATACAACCAAATCAAGAGTTGTTCTTATAAAAAGAAAACAGTAAAATAAATCTATATCGAAGCAGTATTTTTAAAAATAGTGATTTCTACATATTGTATATGTTGGTTGTTGCTCATTCTATGTCGATGTGTCTGTTCTGTTTTAACGCGACAACTACGTAACAGATTTTAAATAAATTTTGTGTAGTAGTAGCTTAAAGCACAGGTCAAGATTTGAGATGCGTTTTACTGAACAACCCTCGTTTCCTTTACTAACCAACAAAAGTCATTGAAGTCATGCAAAGAACTTATCACCTAATCCATAATATCTAATGGAGGGAAGTTTGTATAAAACACATTTTTTTAAACTATTTTATTTTAAAAAAAACTACAATTATTACGCATTGCTTAAAATTAAAACATAATATTGTCATGTTCTATTATTTCCAAAAGTTTGGATTTATCTGTCCTAAATCTACCATTATAATGTTAATTGCAAATTATACCTGCCTACATAATGTAACTTCCGAGTTACTGCAAATATTAATTTTCAATAATCCTTAAAACGACTTAAAAACATTTGCAGTGAAACACATCTTGGACATTTTTCAAACTATTCAATATTTAAGTAACTTCAAAAATTAAAATAACTATTTGCCTTAAATTTAAATGTATATTTTAGGCCTATTAACGTATTGTCCGTTCAAAATTCATTCTTAATTCTAAACAATTTTCATAAAACTTTAATATCTTTATAAAGGTCCGTACTCATTATCCGACAAACGCACAATCGAACCGTCTATTTGACATAAGTATCGTCCTTAAACATACAGTTAAATACATTTACATTAAGAGTCTGATTTTGTTTATTATGATATATGATCGAAATAAAGTAACTTTTTAATTTTTACCAAAAAATATTAAATCGTATATGTACTCTATTACTATTATGTTTTAGCTTACAACTACAATTAAGAATACAGTAGAAATAACAGATAGGTATTAAATTTTAAGTTTCCACATTATTACCAGATTTTGAAATAAATGGCACAGTTTTTTATGATTGGGTAAGAGCAAATAGTTAAAATATGTAATAAATATTAGGAATTCAGCCGAAATATGCTGTTTTGAATAGAATTTAGGCAAATCTTGATAAGATTGATTTAGATAATTTTAAATCTTAGGACTGGTCTATGGTCATGCAGATCAGTCTGTAGTAATGGAACGTTCGGTGTATGGGCAGCTTTAGTTAGTTTTGTACTTAATTAAGAATATAACTTATTTACGTACTTAACAAATTAATGAAATTACGTAATTAATTACATAAAAAACATCTTAATTTGACAAAAAAAAATATTAAAAATTAAGTTAACCCATAAAAATTAGATCCTTATGTTAAAAATTGCAAATCATGATATCTATGTATCAAGTCTTAACATTGAATAGCAATTGACACAGGTTAAAACCTTCAGTCTTACATAAATCTTAAAATTAAAAAGTCTGCAAACTAAGGTTCACTTTGACAACGCCGCAAAAGAATTCCCGGGAAACGTGGCTCTAGTTGCTACATAAGTATAATTCATAGCTTGAGATCCGCGAAATTCCATAGGGTGCGGGATTTCTTTCGAGAGCGCTCTAACATACACAAAAAATCATTTGTATGAACTTCACTCCACTTGTACCAACACTAAAGTTTTGAGGAGATCGCCAAGGGCTCCTAAACATCTGGCGTGGCTGATCCGCGATTTTTCACAACCGCGAACGTATTCAGATCATTTCCCCAAAGTGATTTCGGGGTAGAGGAGATCCTCTAATAATGCTGATGTGGTAAATATATAACCGAGGACGGTGGTCCGTCGGTTCCACTGGCCTAAAGTTGTGCTTCCGGCGAGTTCTGCCAGAGATTCGAAGGTAACGTGTCGTAATGAGATGGTACTGTTACGAGCGCGTCTGCTGTGCTTCTGTTAATGGAGCAGTTCTGGAACAATTAACACTTCATTAGAAATATATGTCTGAACATCTACAATTCTTCTTGAAATTTTTTCACATTAGTGTGCAGTATCATTTCTGATATAAGTTTTTTTTTACTACTGCTGTAAATCTAACGCGGCTACGACAAAAACTTGGTGTGGATTGGGTCCTTAATCATACTCGTATTATCTAAATGTATAAAACAGCCAACAAATTCTCTTTCATTTGTATTTTGATGTACCTACCATTTAAACGAAAAAAACAGGGACAGATTATAAGATCCTTAAAAACAATTTTCTACCTTTTTGGTTTCTACTCTTACCATAGGTCGGTACAAACACTCTAAGTCGATTCAGTGGGTACAGTAAAAGTAAAAGTCAACGGTGAAAATAGCTACTATAATCCCAGTCACTTAAAATTCAATAAAATAAAATGGAAATGGAAAAAAATCGAATGTGGATGTACAGGAAATAAAACAAAAAGAACTGTATGTCTATGTATGCCAGAAAAAACGGCACCTATTACCAGATATCAATTTAAAATTCCTCGTAAAATTTATTAGGAATATTTAGATTGGCTTTTACTATACTCATATTCAAGGTTTACTGCGTTGTAAAAGTAATGTCTGATGCCCACGAATTCTAGAATGTTCAATACACAGAGTAATCACTACCTCATTACCGCTGTAAAAACTATAGTTTTAAGACACATAATCCATCACAATCACCACGTGCTTGCCGCTTATCAGATAAATACTAATGGTTATTTCACCACCATAACCCTTATCTGTACAACACGAAGCATGTAAGTATTAATCAATAAATAGGCTAGAAAATTTTCCATATTCATGATCTACTAGGGCCCAGTAGTTTTACAGTCTATTCAATGCAGCCAAACAAACAAATCTTTCCTCTTTATAATATTCGTACAAATACATAAATTTGCATAGTCATGGTTCTAACAAACAATGGCACATTTCCAATCAGCTTCTTGCAATTTTTTTGTTTTTTCTTTTGAATTGAAAACTTAGTTACAATTGTTTTTAAGGTTGCAAAAATGGAAACACATTAGCAAAAGGTATCGTAAACTCGGAGAGCACTTTTCTTAGTTGACGTGGGGAACAACAAAGAGGGAAAAAATTATTTCTTGACTGGAAGAGAATACCTATGTATAGCCTTAAGTCCGTCTTTGGAGAACAATTAATTTATACCTACTAATAAAAATTACATGGAAAAGTATGTATATTTGTTACACTTTAACGTCTATAGCGATAAACTGGTTTTGATGAAATTTGTAAATAATGTTTGAAGATTTGAAGGGACACAAATAATAATTTATTTCGGTCGTTTAAATTATTAGTGCATCAGAACATTTTTTTAAGTTTTTTGCATGGGCGTTAGCTTTTGCCATTAGTCAAATTGAAATTTGCATCAAGTAACCCGATTTAACAAAGTTGGGCCTAAATTATTCAAATTTAGTGAGATTTGGCGGGAACGAGAAAACACACGATATGTACACTAATTTCTTTATAATCACTTCAATTGTCCATTTTGACTAAACAATATTGTACAAAATGCTATTAAAATTGGCTAATTTCACATACAAGAATATTCTCAATGGTTCAAAAAACAATTCGGAAAATGTTAATAGCGCGCAAAACAAATATAGAAACTTACTTTAGGCTGCATGCGGTGAGTGTCCACACATTCTACAGGCAGCTTGATCATTTCCACCTTGTACTTGTACCCGTAGGATGTAAGCTTCACTATCGTGTGTAAGGGTACGTTCATGTATGGCAGTTCATCTAAAAGAAAACGTAGATATGAGTTATATAAACGCAGGCATACATAAAACTTACTATTTTAGCGGGCATAAAAAAAAGAAAATGTGTATTTTCAATTTTCTAATAAAATAACGTGCCCGGGATCGTACATGTGTCCGGTTGGCGATAGGCTGGCCACCTATCACATTATGAGCTTTAATGTCTTTGGCTAGTCGTGGGTGGCCTGGTTGTGCCTCTGCCTACCTCTTTGGGGACATGATATTTTTTTAATTTATTGTTATTATGAAACCTTAAGAGTTGTATGTATACCAAATACTAGCTTACCCGGCGAGTTTAACTCACTTGACACTCTGCCAATCCTGCATGGTGACTTAAAGATATGTATGCATAATGCCATGTCAGATTACCTGGAGGCTGACTGCGTATCTTTTAAGTGATGATCACTGGGTAAAAAGTACATAAAATATGTGAAATGACGCGTAACATTTGCTATCTCTATTGCATTTATGTTGATAGCTGGAGATAGCAAGTATAAATCATTTGACAGCTATTTCATTTACACTTTACCCAATGATCATCACTTAAAAGATACGTAATCAACCCCCTGCATGTTCAAATGTTTCTCACCATTCCGAATTTCAAGTTATTTGGTCACATTATACTGAGTGTTATGTATGTGATTTTTAAATTACAAAATGCAACGAGCATATTATTTACAACAGAAATCAAAATTTATATCTATCACATTATTTGTGTATTTGAATAAGTACAGATGTCGGTTTGTGATAAATATACAAAGTCCAAAGATATAGTGATAAATCTTTTCCGAAGATAGCTTATGATTTCACCTACCACCAGCAAAGATCTATTTTCGGTGTTACCGATAAGATGTCACCAAGATATGATAAAATTAATGATCAATCATCTGAAGTTTACAAAACCTATTTTTGAAATTCAAGTATATACTCGTAATATAGATGAAAAGGGTATTAATGTGGAGAGAGTTAGGAAGATCTACAAGGCTCGTGAGATTGTGATGCAGTAACAAACAGACAAAGCGACAAATGGATAAAATTTTAAAGTTGTGTTAAACTCCCAGCAGAGCGCGGCGTTTTCGAAAAGTCGAGTTAATGGATCACTGGGTCAGAAAAGAATACAATATGTCAATCTCAAAGCGACACCAACGCACTATGATATTTTCAGCTTTTTTTTGCGCAGGCTCATTAGCTATTTCCTTCAAAACCTACGTATTTAATTTTTTTCCGAATCTTAAATCAAGTAGGTAGCAAAAAATGTTATCTCCTTTTAGAAAACATTGAAGTGCGTATTGGCACTAAACGAAACGTATTTCGAAAAATACCAAGTCACGCGAGTATAGTACCTACCGTTTAATTTTAAAACTTACCAAGCTACAAAAAAGGTAGCAATAAATGTCCGTTTAGAAAACATTAAAGCCGATGCGCACTAAACGAAACGTATTTCGAAAAATACCAAGTCACACGTGTAGGTACCGTTAAATTTTAAAACTTACCAAGCTTGGCATCTAAGAAGTATCCCAGCATGCAGCGCAATACAGCCTGGTGTCCCACCACCACCACATTGTGCTCATCCTCCAACGCAGACAGTACCGGACGCAGCCTCGTCATGATGTCGATATAAGATTCGCCCCATGGGTATCGGTAGCGGAGTTTGTCTTGATCCCGCCATGCAAACTCTTGAGGGAACCGTTCTTGCATCTCTTCGTAAGTAAGTCCCTCGCAAATACCCTAGAAAAGAAGAAAAAGATTGTTGTACATCACAAAAACATAAATGAATTTATGGTATGGGATATGAAAACCATTTCATCTGCTATTCACAATTTAAGTTGTTCAGATTGTTGGGCTGTGCTACCAGTTTTTGATTATTCGTCAGTCAAACTCTTAGATCATTAAGAAAATGCTCGAAGGTCAGTAGAGTTGCTTTTAAAGCTCGATTGATACAATATTAGAAATTTGAATCGAGTTTGTCATTTTAGGTACTCTTAAACACAATACTGCCAAATTCTTAACATATACTTAATTAATTCTTTGAATTGATTTGTAACTAAATGTTATTTTTTTTTTGAATGACTAATTTGTTGCTAATCTTACGATTTTTTACAACTTCACCGAACTTTGTGGGCCGAGCAGAGTGCTCAGCCCGAGACATCATTATTTAGATGGATTGGGCTGTTACCTACAACGCCAGCACCAAGGGCTGTCTCCCGGGAGACCGTACCTCGACTTGGTGCTGCGTTCTGGTTACTGGGTGGACTTGGTGGAGGAGTATTTGTGGCTCGTCGCTCGGCGTTAGGCGCCGGGCGCAAGAGAGGTCTTCGTCGCCGAGACCGGCGGCGACGGTGTAGTGTTATGTTAAAGTGATGTGAGATTGTTGTGTTCCGGTTTGGAGTTGGGAGAATAGCGTTTGCCGCGGTTATTGGGTCCGGGGCATCCGATAACACGTGGCGAGGTCTTCTATGATCGGAGGGAAACTAAATGTTAATAATCCGTTCAACGAAGTTGTTCAAAAGTACCTAAAATGACAAATACGATTTTAATTTCCAATGATATCGAAATTCAAGAGTAACTAACCCTACAAATTAAATTGTTAGAATGGTAGGTATATTTGACATTTTAAATCGTTGGCGCTACGTAAATCTGCAAAATATTCATATTTTTAAATGAAGAGGACAATAAAATATTTTATCCCTGATGATACTGTAAAAAAACCGGTAATAGTAAATCATAAGTTATACAAAAACAGAAAACAGTACGTCAACCATTGCCGTATTTTGATGTACCTACCTACTTAGTCGGTAACATAGCCGCAAGCTGATTACTTTAAGAGGCTTAAAATCTTTCTCAGATTAGCAACGCATATATTTAGCAGATTGGATGTCTTTAGATAACTTATTCATTATTAGAACGAAATCCGTCCTTTCTTTCCAAAATTATAAAAAAACTTGAATTTTTTTTTATATCCATTACTTTCTTACTTTCTACTTGGGAGAAACGCTTGTTTTCTTTCACTCGAGCTTTTTTAGAAAGGTAGCAAACACCAACCTAATAAGAAAGTTAGAGTGGAAGATCTAGCTTAGTTAGCTTTCATTTTAGACTTTCCTACGCTTTTCATCTAAATGATTAAGGTTAGGTAATAGCAAACTATCCACTAAAAAAATATTTGTGTTGCTAACCCGTTTTAATCTAAAGCTCTAAAACCAATTCGTATTTCACAAATGACGTAATATGTTATGATCACAACACGATAGTGCGTGTCAGCCAAACTAAATTTCATTGGTCGGTAATTAATCTTATTACTATTAGCTTTTGGTCGTTATGCAAATTTTACAGATATTAAACCAGCTTGTGTTTCCTCGATCGTTGAACGAGTTCTTTTTTGTAAATTGAAATGTTTTTTAGAGGTGACTTGAGATATAGAAAAGGCAAACTGGCAAAGAATCACCTAATAGTAAGTGATCACCAGCCACGGACATCGCGACAGAATCATCACAGATGCATTGCTGACCTTTCCAGAATGAGTCTGTAGGTAGTCTTTTCTTGAAGGTCTCTAAGTCGTATCCGTTTGCAGATGTCACTGGTGGAGGTTAGAGATAGGTGTTTGACTAGGTATAATGATTTTTTTATAATATTGGAAGGCAAACAAGGTGACGGATTTCCTAATGGTAAGAAATTCACCCCACCTAGAGACACCAAAGGTGGTAATGGCTTGTTGCCAACCTGAAGCCGAGATTTTAGGCTTCGAGCAAAAGTAAGTTTACCGGCTACATCCCCCTCCGAACCGGAACACTTTAACGGCAAGCATTGATGTTATGGCGACAGAAATATGTAAGGCGGTGGTACCAATCCGGACGAGTCGCTGCGAAACTCTACTACCTAGTAAATAACAATAATAATATTTTCGGAATTACACAGTAGTAAATCCCGACGTACCAGTTGATGGGCATACAACTTTAAACTCTACTATACTTGTTTGACTTTCTATAAAAAGTCTTCCAACGAGAAGCGGCCTTAGAATTATTTGTATGAAGGGATCACCCTACACCACTACCTACTTGGTCTGTGACTTAAATAAATGTGTATTACCTACCTAAAAAGTTTTTAGTGAAACTTTACTATCTCAATTACGGTAAAAACGGTAGGAAAACCATATGCGTATCATACGAGTCACTAGGCAAGTAGGAAAATTATTTAATTCTAAGTAGATATGTATGTACAACAAAACTGCCTATAACCAGACATAAGGCCAGCGATGTGCCATTTTAGATTCCGCGGTTGGTCGCTATTATCATAATTACAATTACCTTGAAGAGTTTCACACAACTTGCCCGGTTTGGTTAAGAGTTCGATTCCTGGTGTAATAAGTGTTCAAAACCTGCTGTAATTCAGATTGTAGTGTACTGCAGCTGGTGAAATGTCTTGAGCAAAGAGTTGACCATTCGCACTTGGTGTCTATACCTTTAAGAAATCTTTCCATCCGTCTTTTATGTGTCAAGATAGCGACAAATCACATGGCTCTCCTGATTGTGATAGAAAACCGTGGCCTATAAACACCGTTGATGTTGTAGGTGCGTTGATGTTCTGCGGCCGATATGTTAGGCCTATTGTGCAAGTCTACCAGCTACACTACCCTCCGAAGACGAACATGACACTGTCATGACGACAGATATAGGTAAGTTGTTACACAATATTTGACCATCAATGGTCTTGTTGGTGTAGACCCATTTAACCATTGCTCACCTATAATGAGCTGCCTGGCAGGAATCCAGATGGTCTATTCTACAGAAAACCCGGCCTAACACGGGGAAAACCCTATCATAAAAGCAAAATGGAATTCGACTAACATTTAAATTAAAGTTCTGTGTTTTAGCGATCCAGGTGTTGGACTTGATTTCAGGAAGTCCCGGGTGCGATTCCCGGGTCGGGAAACAAAAAGAAAATGTGTTTTTTTCCAATTCTCTAATAAAGAAAATATTGCTCGGGATTGGATATGTACCCAATTGGCGATAAGCTTGCCACCTATTACATTGTGGGACTTAATGTCTTCGGCTATAGTCTAGAGTGCCCTGGTTGTGCCTCTGCCTCCCTTTTCGGAGATGTGGGCGTGAAGATACTTCTTTTACAAATTAAATAATGAATCTCTACAATTTGGACAGACTTGACCAAAATCAATACAGCGAGCTTTAAGTAGTTGCGGAATTACGGAAAATATAATCTGCTTTGCTGTTTAATATCTATGTCGTAAATGGCACTAATAGGATAATCACAAAATTGTTGTTTACGTTAAGATATTATGGTTTCTCCAGAATCGTAATTCATTTACGTAATAAAATATCCAAGAATAACTGTTTCTTCTGTGTAATGTGAAAATTCTAAGCTTCCAGCAGCTGTGTAAACAAGTTATCTATAGATTAATACGTGATGCCAAAACTTTGGACCCCTTTTTACGAAAATTGCGCTGACGCAGGAGCATAAAATTTGGCACACTTATAGTTTATGTATGAGAGAAGTGCAGAATATTTTTCAATAAAAATGCTTATAAAGTACATTAAATCAATAAATAAAACATTACCTACACTATCATGCATTTGACACACACAAAAAAATATATTGATGATAACGATAAAAGATCACAGATGGCGTTCTAAAGAGTTTGGAAACAAAGTAGTTGGTCTTGAGAAATGAAGATGGCGTTCTTATCAACAAGATATTAAGATTGATTATGGTAGAATTTCGACCAATGGACGACCACTAGCGATGTCAAAAATGCTAATTAATATTTTTTGTAATTGTCGATTTTAAAATCACGATAAGACAACACCAGTTACTCATGAATCTCGATTTCATGCTAATTAGAAATTTGACTCGGTTTTTTTATTCTATCTACTTTAAAACACAGTTCTTGCGGCTTTTTTTCATTTAGTTTCAAAAGAATTCAACGAATCGCGTCAAATAATTTATTGTTACTTAGTAACAATATGTCAACTATTTCCTAGTATTGTGTTCAAGAGTACTTAAAAAGACATATCCGATTCGAATTTCGAATGTTGCATAAATCGAGTTTCAAGAGTAACCCTACTAGTCCGTTGGGTAGGGCAGCCCATAGACTTGCAAAATAGGACGGTAATGTAGTAAATATATAGAATCTATACTTGCTATCGTCGGCACTTGGTGGAATTCCATTGTATATACACGTTTTTTGGAGTTATCACTTGTACCTATCAGCTGTATACTTTACTTAACCAAATAGTAACATCTAATCAAATAGGTATTGAACGTTAAATCAAAAAAGTACTTTTTATCTTTAGTTTCAAAGCCCTGATGTTGCTGTAAAAAGTGAAACCGGTTGGCCAGAAAGTAATAGAAAGTGTTAAATAAAGTGTACAGTGGATAAGTACAAGTGTTAACTCCAAAAACCGTGGTGTAAATATATTGTGCTCTTAATATACCTACTACACAATAGACCTAACATTGCAACCACAGAAGAGCGACGCCCAATGTCTGTTACCATCAGGAGAGACGCGTGTTTTTCGCTGTCTTATAACATAAAAATCCCAACTGCCATTTTGAATTCGAAGCCTATCACATTGTGGGACTTAGTATCATCGGCTAATCGTGGGTGCCCTGGTAGTGCCTCTGCCTACCTCTTCGGGGATATGGGCGTGAAGATAACATAACATATCAAAAATAACATAAAAATAACTACGTTAAAACAATCGGCTTCAAAACTAAAAAGTAAAAAATAATAAAGATTTAATGTTAATTATATACTACCTATTATATATAATATGTGCTATTTACTAATAGGTTTGAAGTCGGTGCCAAGCCTTACACTAATAATTATTATAAGTAAGTAAAAGTACCATAAGGAGAGCTTCTTCGCTTTCTTAAAACTTAAAAAAAAACTGGGAAAGTCCAAAATGTATTTCCTTTGTAAACGTATCACGCCTTTTCCCTAAGCTTTTCCTTGAAATATAAACCAATATGTGTCATTAGTTTTTTGTACTCGTGCCAGTCGGCCGCTAATCTATTTAAACCAGAGGTTATTGTATGAGACCTAATAACATTCTGTATTATTTAAATAACTCATTGTCAGTCTTACAATCTACAACGACAATGGGACAACATTATATTTGAAGTCGCATTTCATATTACATTATGAGTTACGAATATTCCATAACATCACAGAGTGCTGTGCAGCAATCGGCCCGGTAGGAATCCACTGGCTTACATATTCCTGCGGTGATCATGACACCGTCATGGTCACACGACAGCGATACACCTATAACATCTTTGTGTGTAAAAGCCAAGGTTGTCTATTACCATCAGGAGACCGGTGTGCTCATTTGTTGACCTCTTACATTAAAAAACCAGCCAAATCTATACAGAAAAATAATAACTAGTCCTTTTTAATCCATATTTTCCATACGATACTATTATTATAATCGCCTCTGTGGTCTAGCGATCCAGATGCTGGGCTTGACTTTATGAGGTCCCGGGTTTGATCCCCGGATCGGGCAACAAAAAGTAAATATGTTTTTCCGTTTTCTAAAAAAACTTTGCTTGGGATTGAATATGTGCACGGTTGGCGATAGTCTTGCCACTTATCACATTGTGACTTAAGAGACTTTCCTATACAGTGCCGATTTAAGCAAAGGGCCTGTAGCAAATTGTATTTCGTGAAAAAAAAATTCACATAAAAATCTACTTAATGAAATGACTAAATTTGAAAATTAAAGTTTCATTGTCCGTTCGCTTTACAAAAGTAATGACGTTAGCAAAGATAACCAAGGCATCAACCAAATAAACCGTAGAATTAATTTCTACGATTTTTTCTTAACACGAATAAAAAGAGGTCATTGCAAAACTCGAAATTCATAGGATTCATACCGTTTAAATAATAAACAAACAAACAATAGCAAGTCACAATTACAAATTTAAAATATCTGAGCATTTCTTTAGGTACGTGCTTTTTACTTTTAAAAACAACTTAAAATATACTTAGTTATCAGTGTTATCAGAAGATAATTAAGCAAAACAAAAGTTTCAATGCCTGTAGTTATCTTGGTAGATATTGCAATAAATAAGATAATAGCATTACTAACAGAGCTATTATTATAGATTGCTTTATCAACGCTAAAAGATAAAACAAACATTTTTAAATTATGGATTTTAGTTGGCAATGCCATTTTCAATACATTATATCAGTACCAGATTTAGAACTATCAATCACCAATGCCCTGAGTGAAAAATTACAAATACCTAATCAAGTAACCAATGATTTAAACAAACTAATTAATTACTTGCTAGTCTACCTATCATAATAGTTTTCGTTAAATATAGAGAAACTACAAGTAGGCGTTGCTCAATGAGAGAATGGTTGCCTCTTTGTATCTGGCGCCCGGGGCGGACCACAACTGCTCCCTGCCCTAACGCCGCTACTGGTTTTATCATGAAAATATTTTGCATTCGTAATTACTTGCTACATTTTGTGGCAAATATTTGCTTTCTCAAAAATTAAAACCATTACATCTTTAATCTAAGTACCAGTTCCAACGAGGAATCTAATAACAATTATGATGGAGTCAATGGCTTAGCTACAGCTTAGGTAGGCAGAGAGTATTTTAGTAAATTCTTACATTCATATTTCATAAACATATATAAATACTTGATTTATTTAACATTTACAGGAAAATTGATCCTTAATGAGTTAGAATTGAATTGTTAAATAATCTTGAAGTGTGGGAAAACTGGATAATTATCTCATTTTCTTGGTAGTGAACAAATGAGCGAAGATAAGGCAAAATCCGCGTTCAAATGGTCATTAAAGAGAAATTACGCAACTTGACGAACTGTTGTGGTTTGCTTTATTTGTGATATATAAAATATCTCGTCGTTAAAATTATCAAATATAAGATTCTCACTACATAGTATAAAACAATGTATAAAACAAAGACGCTTAAAGCTGTCTTTCTCTATGTATGATGACATTGATGCGTTTTTTTTAATACATTGATTCACATAGATTCAAATCCGGTATGTAACTGCTGTCGATATCTTACTAAAGAGCAATGGCCAATTTTCTATTGGAGCTGGACCTGACTTTTTTGTCATGTCTCAAAATAAACTATACTTAGATTGGTTTATTTTTATGTATTAAACACCATCCTGTTTGAAAATCATACCTACATAGCCACGATTTTTTATAATGACGTCAACAATATTTTGAGGTTAGAATCCACAATTATCTTTTACGCGAATGTGGCGTAGTATAAAAGTGTAGTTAGCGATAAGCGAAGAGGATAATTAGCGATCCCGTTTAAATTATTTGTTTCGTTTTCTCTCAGAGAATCACCAAAAAAATGTGAGCCGTAACGGGACGCCTGGCAAATGTGAAACATCGACATTATTTTGTAAAAATAATATTCAGAAAAGAACAGATTGTGAATGGAACTAAATATGTCATAATGATAAAATAAAATATTAAGATTTTAGGGATATTAAAAATTAAGGGTATTTTTCTTATATGTATGTCATATTGTGACGCCATCGTTTCGTAATCACGTACGATTTGGCCATCCTTCTTTAAACATTACGAAGTTCGCCAAGGTCTGCTAGTAGTATGTATATTGAAATTTTAGGTATCAATGATACCATATAATGATAAAACAATTGATACATAACGTGTGTATGATACCGTATCATACACACGTTGTGTATCCATTGTTTTGAACTTTCGATTACCTAAACATTATTTAATTACTTACTCATTAATTACAAGTAGGTATTATTAAAAAGATTAAGATAGTATCTTCCTTGAAATCATAATCAGATTAATATCTTTTGCGACGTTTAATTTTAAGAACAAGAAAGCTATTAATTTTTTACAAATCCGTTTCAATCCGCGTCAGTTGTTACCCCATAAGTTAGTGCACAGCATTAAGAATTGAAGGGTTACTCTTGAGTCTCGACTTCATGCAGTTTCAGAGTTCCACTCTATTGATAACAATTGCCATTGATAGTTTGTTAGTAGCTGTCAGGCGGATAGAAATCGCCAGGTCGCCTATGAGCATGGTAGTTGTAATATTTAATACACACAAGTAAGATTAACACATTTTGTAAAAGAACTGGGTAGAAAAGTAAAAGAAAAGAACAACACAAATAACACAAGCATCATTGACCGGGTTGAGTACTCGCCTAACTACACAGATCAACCGCCAGGCTTTGGTTCTATTCGCGACAGGGGCAGGCATTTTTGTGACGAACATTTAGACGTCCGCATTTCCGGGTCTGGGTGTTTAAAATTTTATTAAATTTAAGTATTTCTATGTATTAGTATCGTTGACTAACACACCCATAACACAAGCATATAATTTGCTTAATTTGGGGTTAGATTCAATTTGTGTAACTTGTCGAAGTATATTATGATTATGAAAAGTTTTAAAAAGTGACGTGGCTTTTTTCTTTCTTTATTTTAATGTCGCGAGTCATCCTTTATACCTAATCGATGATTAATTTTTATTGACTCTAAAACACATCAAAGATAAAAATTATCGCAATTAGTAACTTTTGTCGTGATACAAAATCCCAGTCACGTTTATTCCACTACTGCTAAGAACTCGTCACAATCTAATCTAATAAGGAAACTTAATCAGTAGACATATAACAAGCAACTAAATATAAAACTTAACCATAAACCTGACTTTAATGACAATTGTCTATTGTTAGAAGATTTACGGCCAATATTAATAATCAATCCTAATCCAAATCTTACTGTCCAAGATTGATATTTTAATCCATTTTTATGTTAACGCTTGTCAATAACATATCTGTGGACAGGATAAATATGGCAATTAGGTATGGGATAGGCCGCCGGATACGCAGCTATCTAGATTGCTTGAAATCCATTAGATTGAGATACATTATTAACATTGGCCGTTAGACAGCCATTTAGATAAAATTCGGTTATGCATCACTAGAACTGTGTCCCCACACTAGCGGGCTGTATAGAAATGTCAATGTCCGTTGCAAAATAGACCATCTGCCTTCCTGCCAGGCAGCTCGTAAATGGCGAGCATAGGCTTACCGTCACTAACACCGCGACATCTGACTAGGTGGTAGAGTTTCGCAGCGACTTACCCGGATTTGTACCACCGCCTTACCTATTCCTTCCGTCGTGACGTGCTCCAGTTTGGAGGGTAGGGTAGCCGGTTAACTTACTTTGCTCGAGGCCTAACATTCCGGCCTCAGGTTGGCAACACACCATTACCACCTTTGGTGTCTCTAGACGGCGTGAATTTCTTACCATCAGGAAATCCGTCTGTTTGTTTGCCTTCCAATATAATAAAAAAAAGCATTTGGCGCATAATTCTTTTCGGTGTTGTTAAATACTAAATTAGTTTATTATTATTAGTAAAGTGGCTTCATGTTATTAGTTTCTTAAAACAGGATTATTATGACGACATTAGATATCTCCTTAGAAAAATATATATCAAATAATTTCTTATTAAATTTCACCTAAGAGGCAAACTGTGCATACCTATTTACGATTTTTTTCGTCTTCGGCGCTGGGTGGAGTTCCATTTTAATTTAGCTATAGTGTGACATAGAGCGTACTATGAAAAAATGTCTTCAAGAATTATTAAAAAAAAATGTGAATTCGAGTATTCGTTAAGCTGCACTAAGTGGAATAGTGTTTACTCGCCAGGATTAACAGGATTTCAACCTCCGTCATAATAACAATGTCTTTGACATTAACCGATATTGACATAAAAATTCAGTGTCACTCACCATGTAGTCTAACACATTCTCCGAAGAACGGACGAGGATATTAGCACTAGCCAATGGCGGTACCTAGATATATACCTTTTAAAAACAAGTATCTTCATGCCCGTATCCACAAAGGTTGAGCATTGAGCACCCCGAAGACATATAATACTAATATAAGACAGGATCCAAAACTGTCACAAACTGGGTACGTATCGAATAGAGAGCTTTTAGGCATTTTAGGGCTTAGAATTGTGCTAACAATAGCATAGGTTGATGACAAGCTTAATTTAGTAGGTACATCAGTTCTTGCATTTGATAAGACACATTGTACAGGATGTTGCACTGAAATCTTCCTCATCGAGCGGTTAAAAGAAATGCAATAGTAAACTTACAGCATCCAACTCGTTAAGTGCTCGAAGGGCTCTCTTCGGCGCCATGATTTCAGCTGCCGTTTGCTTGGTACGCCTGAGTTCCGAGGTCCAAACGGTAAGTGGTTCCTGACTAGCCAGTTCGTTGATGTGCACAGACAATGCGTGGGCATAGCGTTCTCCACGTGGAGATAATACAGCGTCACCCCCGATGCGACCAAGCACGTTGTATTCACTTTCTCCGTGCTGCGAAAAAAACACACTTATTAACATATCTGATGTTATTGCTGCCATTTGGTCTATTAGGTTTAGAATTTATTAAAACAATTCATGCTTTAAGGATGTGTATGAATGAAATTGTAAGGCTGTGACAAAAAGAAGAAAACCCTGGGCATTGGTCTACTACTGCATAGCATGGATTGGTGTTTACAAATATTGCAATTTTCTATAATGTAACGCGAACAGGCTCAAGGCTCAACGATGGTATGAGAAAACCGTGGCCGTATACACCATAAATATCGTACGTGTGCTTCTTTGTCTTTTCGATAGGATGGTAGGTATATGCAAGTCTACCAGTTACCCTACCACAAGGAATCAAGAATAGGTAAGGCTGTAGAACCTGGACAAGTCGCTGCACAACCCTAGTCTTGTTGTTAATGGCCCATTTAACAGACGTTCGCTTCTTACGAGCTGCCAAGCACAGAGGCAGATGACCTATTTTGTACACAGAACCTGGAGGAGGAGGAATTGCTCCGATTACTCCTACAAACTGCAAGTGAACAGAAATACGTTTTGTTTAACCTTCGCGACCTTCATATTTTCGGTCGGAGACAGGACGTTCTTAATAATAAGTACTGCTATAAATATTATACATCTGGAATACATAAATGCATCAGAGTTTAATTTATGCCTAGAAACAAATAATTATATAGTAATTATATATCGCTAATATTCGCGAAAAAAAAGTATCCACTAATCCTTTTCAATATGTGGTAGTTTTTTTGCGATGACCCGAGTAATAATTGTACTCCATACTAACATTCGACATCTTTATTGTTCTAATAGCCTGTATACTCACTTGGGCATAAAGTTGAAATCCCTAGTCTGGATTTGTATTTCATTACCACCTTTAGTGTACATGTGACGTATATTTCTTATAACCAGGAAATCCAATTTGTATCTCATAAAAAAAAACACGTGACGTCTATTTACGTAAAAACAATAGATCAGTAAATTGTTTGTATTATTGACCAGCGATTGCTGACGGCATCCGACGTCAATTATCTAATACCGCAGTCACAACATTCTTGAACAGTTACTCTTATCCACATGCTCTTTAATTATATTCTCTTTGACTATTGGTCATTGCTTGTTATTAAATGGTTCATGCTTTGTTTGGTTTTACTACAACGACGTGATTACACAATTTGTGTAGCTACGGAATTATTCCAATAGGTATTTGATAACAAGCAAGTGTTCTTATTTATCTTAGGATACGTTTTTTGTGGCATTAGGAAGCGAAAAAGCGCACGCATCTGATGATAAGAGACAACCATGGCCTATAACCACAGATTTTATATGTGCGTTGATGTCCTGTTGCCTAGTGTTCCAGTTTACTGGCTACCTTATAATAGAAGAAGAAATGAAAAAAAAGAACAACATAGTCCTAAAATAATGTAAAACCTAAATTGATGTTACTGTGCACATTTATAAAATTAAAAAAAAAGAACAAGATTCTAATATCAAGATGTCTCCCGTGGTTACGTCCGCGTAATAAAATAATGTACTTTTCCCACGGGGATCCGTTTCAATTTTACAACGATTTAATTTGATTCATACTTGATTTAATAAAAAAACATGACTAATATTATTTTACGCGTTACTAGATGTTGCCCCAGTATTAAAGAATAGTTAAGTTTTCTTTAATGAGAACTCTGAAATATTGGGATAAATCCTATACCTATCGTTTTAAGTTATATTCATTAAAACCATTTCCGCTGTTTTGTCCTCAAAACGGCATTTTTTGGTATTTTAAGCATTAATCGAGATTATTTATTTTTATTGGTTGTTCATTATTTTGTTTATACAAAGTCATTTCTCGTCCCGTACTAATCTACATTGTATACAAGTTTGTAAGTGTGCGTAATTTTGTCAATGTGTTGCAAGTTCTTGTTATTCAAGTCATGTTTATTGTAAACTGGTTCATATAAATAGCCTGTTTACTAATTTTCTTCGCAAACGGATCTTCGACTGTTTATCACGCTAATTAAGATATCGGAAAACTACGATAATGTTGTTTTCACTGATTTGTGTTTATTCTTATATTTGCAGCAACTTTAATAATATTATGATGGTTAATAAAATCCAACTGGTGCAATTCCATTGACTATTATGTCTATAAAATTATCCCTCTTCTGATAAGATGTAGTGAACTAGCATAAGTTTCAGTTAAGCGCTTTTATCTTATACTGATATTTTTTGGAATATCAAAAATAATGTTATTTTTTACCTTGCCATAGAATAGGTAACAGTGCCTACTAACGTAACTTAAAAAAATACAGACATTCTTACGTCAAGTATCGAAGTTGATTAAATAAAGTTATGCATACAAGTAAAGTTGAAGCGTAAAACGTAAAGGGTTATATGTGCCGAGTGTCTCTGGAGTCTTGACAATATAAATGGTTGTCAACAAAATGATATCAACTAGAGCCAGACATAAACCGGGTAACATAAAAACGACTTGTATAGCGCTTTACTTCTAAAGAATTACGAAGCTATATTGAAATATCTAAACTGTGGAGTAAGTACCTACTCTTGACACCGTGTTTGAAGAAAATAAGCCCACTGCTTTCCCACCAAGCAGCTCGAAAAAGTTTACGCCAGGTCGTTTCTCACTACTGGTAAATACACCAATAAAATTTGTACGTCTAGATATCTTATTCTAAGACTCTCTATTCGATTGCCTTCTTAAATAATAAAACCTAAACTTACCCGAGTGAAGAAAAGAGTCTGAGGCAAGGCCCTCATTCCTGACAAGTAGCCGAGAATTCCAGACTCCTTTTGACCTGCAACCTTATGCGCTGTAACCGTTTCCCCCATATTCTCTACTCGCACGAAGCTGATATTCTCTGCAGATGCTTGGATCGGTTCATATTGACGCATATAATGCTCCAATTTCTTCCTCAAATCATCCACAGCTTCTTCCTCACTCATGGTCTTATAGTCAGCTGAGTAGTGGAGGATTTCTATTATATTCCTCTCCAGCAGTTCTTGGTCTTCACAAACGCACTCTATGAAGAGGATCCTGAATCCCATATCCACGAGGCAGTACTCATTCAATTCCCTTCGTTGTTCTTTTGTAATGTTGGTGCCATCAAATATCTGAAGCCAAAGGTCTATGTTTTGACAAAATTAAGAAAGTTACTTACTAATTACTTAAACAATTATGATTGAAATAATGTAGTACCAGAACCCGGTTCGAAGTCTTAATGGGACGGTCTTGCTGATTGTCATACACGAAGCACGAACATTCGTGCTTCGTGTGTGCTTATTATTAGGTGGTAGGTTTATGTGTGTATGAATTGTATGCACATACGGATATAAAAAAACTTTTTCTTATCGTTGGTGCATTTACTGAAATTATGTAAACAAAACACATGTTATAAGTCAGGATCTCAGTTACCTAAGAGCCGATAGGTTTTTTTTGTAAACAAGAAAGATATTTAATATAATACCTAATTAGATGAAATAGAAAAGTATCTTCATTACAAAGATTTTCCTATAATTTTATAGACAGCAAAAAAATGAAGGGTGTTGAAATGGGGAGGGGGGTTGATCTTGCTTATGTACCTAAAATTTAAACTCTATGAAAATTATCATAATCGTTAAAAATTATAATTATTAATAACGAAAGCCCACTAAAACTGCAAAATTCCTACTCGAACAACAGCTTGATTATTCGTATAACAATAAGTAATTACCAATTCTTGTTACGTCGTACACTAAACGTACGATAGCTTACGTATTTCATTGCTATTAGCACACAGCAATCGATTGCGTTTCGATCGCTGATTGCTAAATTTTAGGTAATAACCGAGCAAAACACGACAATTTTATGAATGTCCGAAGTGACAAGTGGCAAGTCATACCAATTCAGGCGAGTTAAGTTATACCAAATCCATTAGTTATAAACTATATTTCTGTTAAGTTTCATCAAAATCAGTTTAGTAGTTTGTGCGTGAAATTGTAACAAACACGTATGCATTCTTACAAACTTTCGCATTTATGAGTAGGATATGTTACATCTAAACTCGAAGTTCGGTTACAAATAGGTTTAGTCGATTGAAATAACTAAACCTAACGACACTAGAGGCCACAATCAGTTGTGATCATACATTAATAAGAAAAAAATCTAATATACACTTACAGCAACACTGTTTCCTTCTTTTAACCACAATACAGCATCTTGGACAGCTTCTCGAGCGCTTTGGCGTCGGATAGCCGAACCCTGAAGGTTGTCAGCTCGGAAGATGTCGTGGCTGCCGTATAGTGCCATGTGACGACGACGATACTCACTGCAGTCAAACACTGAAACAAAAATGAAACGTCAGTCCAACTTTAAAGATAAAAAAAATACAACACAACGCTGAAGATGCCAGTTACCACATCCAAACAGGAAGACAGCAATAGTGAGCGTTGATGTTCTGACAACAGGAAAAGGAAGGGGAATGGTAGGTACTAAGGGGAGTCTCTTACAAGAACTAGTTCAATGTATTATGTCCTTTACAAACATAATATACTATTTTATTGTTCTTAGATCTACTAAGTACTAAGTAGTAAGATCTACGTCTATCTATACGTAGTACCTAATTATGAAAAAGTCCAATAATCTAACGAATAGTTAAAAATGATGAGATTATTTCATTAGTGGTGAGATCATCACATCCCTATGTTAGAAAATGTAAAACTTGCATTTAAAAGTTGGTATCACACACACTCTTTTGAAAGTTGGTGACAATTCAACATTACTTCGTAATGTTATGAATAGTCTTATCTCCAGACAATATGGCATGACTGTAAAAATAAATGAGGGTATATAAACTATACAGACGTTAGACAAGTCTAGATTAACAGATGGCTGCATCCAGGTCAAGGCACTCTAAGTACAATCAAGTTTGTCTTCTGATATGAAGTGCACAATGTAATATTTGCTTTGAACTTCCACTTGTCTCTTCTTTTTTCAAGCTAATTTGTCCCTGCTACAGGCTAAGACCTTAAGACCTTAATTAAGTCTTCGGCATTAGTACCAACCTAAATTCTTATCTTACCAAAAAACAAATCAAAATCTTATACAAAAGTCGTCATACAAAAATAATAATAATAAAGTGCAGTAAAACTGCAAAAACCGACATTTCATTACGTAGATAGCACGTCGCATGCTTGATAATTATTTTTTCGAAAGGTAGCAAATGATTCCGAAATAGTCCAAAGATTTATCAACATACTGCTAGTAGTTTAGGAGTACTAGTCCTACTAGTATACTAGGAGCATATTTAATAATATGCATAAAATAGATTATGCTTTATTAAGTATAGACACACACACACCACAGATATCATGATAAAATTAATATGGGACCACCTCGAATCATGACCTATCATTTTAATCGACCAACGACATTGGCTGGCGGTCGATTGGTAACCTACCAAATTGGTACATTTTTGAAGTCGGTTATAAATAACGTTACTAGGAGGGTTCTAATTAGGTTAAATTACCTTTAGTGCTCTCTCCATTCCAATTGAGATGTCTCGAAAGGCGATGAGCGAGCTGGCTTTTGCCACGAGCTGGCAGTCCAACAAGAGCAATGAGCAGAGGCGCGAATTGGCTGATGCGGCGTCTGCGCATCGACACTGCGGAACAAAGAAATAAATCCAATTTAAACCTGCTGCTTATAATTAGAGTAAAGTAAAGTATGTTAACGCACATATTCTCGACGAGGTAGGCAGAGGAACAACCAGAGCACCCACGTCTAGCCGGAGACACTAAGCCCCACGATGTGATAGGTGTTAAGCCTAACGCTAAACCGGGCATACATCCAATCTCGAACAACATTTTTTGTTATAAAATTAGAAAACTCATATTTTCTTTTTGTTACCCGACCGGGAATCGAACCCGGGACCTCATAAAGTCAAGTCCAACATCTGGACCGCTAGATCACAGTGGCAATAAATAATATAATATCTTCGAACAAATAATATACCTACTTTGCTTTCCGTTTTGGAAATAGGAGGACTATATTCTCTCCTCATTGTGAAAAATTTCGACAAACACCTAAGGGGTCACTGCCGCAATTATAACGTCGTGCAATAGCTATAAAAAAAATCTCCGTTTGTTACAAGTGCAACCAGCTAAAACGCGGAGTTTTCTTTCTTTCGTCTAACAATAATGGTAACTCTATTTTCAATGTAAAGTAAAATAATAGTAATAATAATACATTATCTTTATTTCACGTAAACCTACAAGAGGCACCTGTGACGCGTCTATATACAAGAATAAATCCACCACCGGATCGGAACGCGGCCACACACAAGATCCGGGCAAGAAACTCAGCGGGCTTGTATTTTTTTTTAAATATGTTTACAAAAAATAATGTAATGATACATTATATTTATAAGAGATTGGCACGAGGAGCAATTAATCCCAAGCCGCCTTATCAGCTAAATATTCAGCAATGTTATAATAAACCTTTTCATTTAATTTACATTTGACACATTTCTAAAATTTATTAACTGGAACTCCCCGGACGATACTTGCGTCAACAAAGTAATTTCGTAGGTTTTTTAACCTCAAGGTAATTTATATGCATAAAACTAACGTAGCAAAGTAATAAACATTTTTAATAGGTAAGTATAATTAATTCGTGCAAGTTTATTTTAAACAGTGTAACAATATTCTAATTTAAAAAATCTTTCAAACATTTTAAAAACAAAAGACCAGTCAAGGACTTATCTAAATCTGTAACCTAGTCTAATAATAATTCTGTTTCTGCAGATTATTGTTTGTTAAATATTTTTAGCTAATATTTGACTTTAACATTTAGGTATATTATATACTTTTTAGCCAACATACTTAAGCAAGCTAGATCTGTGTCTTTTTTGTAATAGTTTCCTTCCAAAATGCTTATTATCAGTTTCTATTTTGTAAGGGTTATATTGTAATTATTATTGCAGTTCTGATATTGACAAATTTTTCTAACTTCAGTATGTAGGTAGTTTTTTTTTTGGTAAAATGACGTATTTATTTTTCAAAAAAATATGACATAAATATTTTATCTAATGTGTCTACCTACTTATTGGCCAAAAATTACTTAATCTCCCGTTGACTACCATTAAAATACACGAGCTGAATTAATAACATTCACGAAAAACAGCTAAGTATTAAAAATACAGATTATCCACCGACCAATAAAATCGTGTTATATGTGCCACGCCCTATCGTGTGTTTGTCTCCATAGCAACTTACGTCATTTACAAAATACGACTATCAGAATGATCATACACGTATTTGCAAATACTTGGCAACTTCACTGTTTGTTACAAAAAGAAAGTTTACTTTTTATTTATGTCAAAAAACGGACAGAATTCCTGATTAAACCAAATATCTATGTCGACAAAAGGTCGGAATGTTAAATTTTTGCTTACCTAAGTACCCTAGCTAGCCAACACTTCAAACCGTAATTTGACTAGTTTTGGTGTTAATTATGAGTAAAACGGTTGATTTAGGAGGAAATTAGTTTAATTTTGTTCAGATAAAGTGCACAAGTGAAATAATTATGAAGAAATTTGTGCATTTTCTCGCTGCCAACAAATCTCACTAGATAAGCTTAAGTAACGAAGCCACCGCTTTACTCAAGAGCCTGACATGACTTTATAAATAAGTGACTAATGACTGAAATAAAGACTTAATTCAAGACATAATTTAATTAAGCCGTGAAAAACGATTGAAAGCCATATTTATAAAAGATGAAGATTCATTTATGCGAGTCATCGCATAATTCTACCACTTAGTCACTCAGATAGACTCAGACTCGTAAAATGATCTTGCAACATTGCAGTACCAAGGCACCCTCAGAAAAATAGTTTCACTCCTTTTATCACAAAAACATGAACTAATGAAATCGAGTTACAACCGACTTGGTCGTCTATTTACCCTAAGAACTTACGTAATTAACGACTATGCAACGTTTTACCGCTTCGATAACAGCTTAAGCGCTAGCTGTAAAAGACTAACTCGGCAAAACAAATATTTGTTATTCAATTAGAAAGAGAATTTTATAACATCACGTGAAATTTCTCTGTTTGCTTATGCTCAAACCAATAACTTTTTATTGGTGTGAGGCTTATCGTTACTTTATGTGCAATAATTTAAAAGAAACCTTGCTTTAATATTACACAGTTTTTCATAAAGCAGCATAGGCTAAAATCATTCCTTCTTATAAATACCTTGCACCACTTGCAATAACATTTGGACCCCAAATAAACATTGTATATTGGAATTAGACATTTCACGCATGCCTGTATCATTAGTACTAGGTAGTGTACATATACCTATATTATTCTGTGGCCTGTATCAAGTTATTTTATGACTTGGTGCCTTGTTTCTAAGTTATCAGTCTAATGACAAACTAGGATAAATCATTTCAAATGTTTTTTTTTTAGGACCGCTAAAACTTACAAGGTAAATTGTATTAAGGTCATGATAGTTTATAAGTTATGCTATTTCCGGACCAATTGGACCATTTTAATAGGCTTAAATAACAGAATAGTATGTTTTTTGTAGAATAAGTCAGAATCTGAATTATAACAAAAAAAAATTAAATCGATAGTTATGGTATATAATATAATCGATAATATAAAACTGTTGTATAGCAGCCGATTTCAATATTTTATCTTACAGGAGATATCCATAGGAGATATTAGGCCATAGAGGAGTAACCAGGCACCTACTATTATTTTCAATAACACTTCAGTAGGTCCATTTTAACTCCAGATAGGTTATTGCAGTATGAATCATTAACGACGGTCAAGTGTCATTAATCCATTGCATAAGTGGACCGTATTTCGCAAAAAAACCTCAACTCATAACTCTTTAAAAACTAGTTATCTTTGCCAAAAGTAGCTTGCTAAAAAATCTGGCAATAGAAAGGAAAAAATCAGTATGCAGTGTCCAAATTTTATTTCGATTTCGTTATGTAGAAAGTTATTTATTTTGTCTTGTAGATTGGGTCATTATTGCACAATGGTTTAATTCAGTCATAATAATATATTATTTCTGATGCTAGTAGTTTTATGTGCACAATTTTGAAAATGGATAATATCTCATACAACTCCTCTTGTAAGCGGTAAGGAATCAGGCATCTCCACAAAAATTGTTCTCTTTATTTCAAACAGCAACATAAATTCTGGGATTAGGTACGGGAAATTTGAAAGTAGTTTTGGGATTATAACGATTTTTGTTTAGGTAATTAAATATACTTTTAATTAAAATATCTTAAAGCTGCGAAAGAAGGCGGGTAAGAATCAGACGTAAGAGATTGTGTGATATTTGTTTAATTAATATAAATAATGTCCTTTTTATGTAATTTATGACCTTTTCGCGCTCCTCTATAAACACTCATTACTGTACAAAATTGCACATGTACTGTACCAAATTAAAACGAGTGATTATCTTAAAAAGGGGTAAGTAAAAATATTTTCACTCGAGTGTATATTTCAAATAACATATTACTTTAATTTATGGAAATGTTTATTGTTTATCTTGGCCCTACCACCACATTTAAATTAAGAAGTTTCTCGATTATTTATAATTTAAAGAGCAGTCTGATTAAAATGTTGCTATTTTTATCACGAATGCTATGACTCGCGAGGAGGCCCGACCAGTGCACGGTGAATTATCGAGTGCCAACAGAGCATGGACTTTGGACTTACTCTCAAGGAAACAGTCTACAGAATCCGATCTCAGATCTACTAATATAACTAGGGTTGTCAAAAAAATCCCTTCACATAGTATTAGGTAAAAAAAATACATTGAGGCTAAAAAGGCTTTCAAAATATTTTGGGTTGCCTTTCAAACCTAAGCTGTTTTATACAAAATATTTGTTTGGTATTTTCAGATTTAACAGCGAGGTTGAATAATCAGCGCTACGTTCTTATTAAAAAAATAAGAGCAAATAAATAAATGTTTTAATATTATTTTAAACAACATGATTTTTTATTGGACTTTAGAAGAACTCGTCGCTTTTGATAGTTTAATATATAATCAGGAAGTTCTAAAGAAATATAGAACATCGAGAAAGATTTTCAGATGTGACGTAAACATAAATCTGGGGGAGAAACTTGAGGCTACTGATAAATATTTTGAATACTTACGAGTAATACCAACCTTCAAACTTTCGTAACATTAATATTTGTTATCTCTACATGGCAATCAATATTTGACAAAATCTACATCATAAACTACACGACGAGTCCGGATCATTAGACAACCCTAAAGTATAATATGTATCCGAATGGACATGAGTCTTTATATGCGGGTTAAGGAGATCTATTCTTGTATTTACTCGCTAATTAGTCGTTGATGAAAAGGCTAATACTTGTGATTACGTGACATATACACGTAATAACAACAACATTTTAATAGGTATTTGTTTATTGGCAATTACGATGCATTAAAACGTCAAGCTGTTTACACTTTCATGAAAATACTGTAGATGTACATAAACAAAATAAATCACGTAAACACAAACAAATCACTAGTTGGTAATAAAAAATCCGGATACCGGAATCTTATTCAAGTAGTCACCAGTACGAAACTCACGCTTTGTCTGTCACTTGTCAGAGTGATTTTGGTTCCTTTTGAGAATATTTTATTACGAGGAGTATTTTTCTATGTGGACGTCAGGATGGAACCAGCCGATTGCTCATTGGTACTTTAGTACCTTATATCAGACAATGATTTATTCCACTTCTGAAATTACTAGGATACAGATTCCTGCAACTTGTGTGAATAAACAGAACCGTCTTTCCTATTCCAGCCACGGTAGCAACTATTGCCCATCATTGTAATAATTTGTGCTGACGATTTGACTATCCGGAAGACTGTCTAACTTTGTCTATAATCCCGCAAAAATATAGAGAAGCACCAATAATCTGTATAGTGTTTAGGGGTAGCAGTTGTCTCTTACTGTAAAGTTATTATTACTATTAAAATGAGTCTGTGCTAAGCAAACAGAACGAATCTAGTTCAAGTCGTCTAATAAGAAATATATTTTTACAAGTGTATCGTCATCTCTTGCCGATTGTTCAAACTGTTATATATATACATACTAATCATAATGCGTAATCTCTTGCTCTTTCACGGCTTAATTGCTAAACCAATTTCAACAAAATTTGATAAATGCATTTAGCCAAAGATCTAAGTTCCAACACAGTATTTTTTTTAATAATCAACCCTCAAAGGACTATAAAAGGGGATGAAAGTTTCTATGAAAATCGTAACTTTTAGTATAATATACCATAGCTATCGAAGTAGCATAAGTTAGTAGCCAATTTGGTGTTTCGTAAGTATATGTAAACTAGCTTCCCCCCGCGGCTTTGACTGAGTACCAAGTTTTTATTTTATACAACGACAGAAAATGAGGGGTGTTGTGAATTGTTTCCTATATATTATTTTGATGTATAAACTATATTCCTATAAAGTTTTATATAAATCTATGCAGTACTTTGAGCGTGAAATAGTAACAAACATCCAACCATTTTCACAAACTTTCGCATTTATATTAGTAGGATTTTTGTTTGAATGCACATGCGTTATCATTATGTAACAATGATGTACACGAGATGAATACGTGTCATTTGTTTACGTGTTATATGACGTGACCCGGTAGTGTGTCATCGATGTATTTTATTAAAATTAAAATACTCTCAATCCAGATTATTTTAATTAGATGTTAGACGGAGTTTTGATAATAGCTATCATTTGCCTATACTGAAGGCGCATCACTAAAGCGGTGTGGTGATTTTTAATCTGGGTGCAAGCTAAACACTACCAGTTGTGATTAAATCATTGACTGACACAATGTTAGTCGTCTTACGGTTGCACTTAGAGATGTCAATTATCTTTTAATTAGCCATTAAGTCGAAATTTATTTTACAAAATATGTATCTAATAGGTATGTGACCAAATGATAGATAGACCAAACGTCGCCGACAGCAAAAACACAGCTCCTATGACACCACTGTCTGGAGCTTTTTTTAATTGTATCCAAAAAGGAGGTAACTATCGATTTATCTGTACGTGTTTTGTACGTTAGTTATGGTATTATTCGACCAACACCGAATGAAATTAAAGGTTATTTCGAAAGGTTTTCATGTTTCAGAGGTGTTAACTGTTATCCCATAACATTTTGTCAAGTGGTTTGAGAGGCATAACTAATAATTTTCTTTAATGTAATAAATTATCTTTTCTGTACCCACATGGTGAGGTAAACAAATTTAAGTGCAATGAATAAGAATTCAATAAAGTCATCGCCATTATAATTTAAAAAATATATACATATAAAGTCTACTACTATTGCTATGTTTTGGGGTCTGGGATATTTTTAAGATGCGCTTGCATTATAGTCAAATTGCAATTTCAAAATACACAATTCCATATAGTAGTTTAAAAAAAATTCACACGACAAACCAAATGATCAGCAAATAGAATAACAAATAGTTGTCAACCCAACCCATACAAAATAAGTATTTTAGAGCAACATATTATTAGTGTTCGTGTGTGGTGTATTGATAAAGTTATTATTATTACATCAGTTTAAACAAGCCTATTTGTTCGCACATTGTTTGATAATGAGGTAGCAACATACCCAACCAGATAATTTTGACGCGGTCGTTATAGATAATAACTGAAAAACAAAAGGCTGTGACTGAGTATTATTTTGTTTAAATATTTGGTGAAATAAAAAGGTTTAGATAATTTTTATGTAAAAATATTTTCATTGTATGCATTTGTTGAAATGCTATTGAACCATAAATTATAGCGATAATGTAATAAAAATACAATCATAAACACAAATATTTATTTTTAAACCTTCTGGTGGTTAAAATATTGAAGTAACTTGAAAATTTACAAGTTTATTAGGAACAAAAACTTTAATATTTAAACTGAATTAAATTTATTTTTGCTGTTTGTGTTTATACTAGAGGCAATTTTAACATAACTGTAAGTACAGTAACAGTAGGTATGTACGAAACATTTTACGCAATAAAAAACCAACCTGAATTAATTTTTTTTATATAATAAAATAAATGGTATAAATATATACCAGTATAAACCAGTAAGCAACTATTTCTATGTATCACTCTCGTTGTCTAACACCCTAATCACAAGCATATGAGTTCCTTACTTTGGAGTATGGGGTTGAATCAAATTGAGTAACTTGTCCAGAGTAATGTATTTTTTTAATTAGGTAGGTATGTAATATGTCCCAGAATACCAGTATCATTAGTTTAAATATCGAACTAGTGTTGTGCATACATGATTGATAAGTCGATTACAAAAGGACAAACGGCGATATCTCAATTCGGTACGTTCGGTGCTGACCTTGTTTTAGGGGGCGTGGTCATACGTCATAACTTGTTCATTAAACTTGTTTGATAGGCATGTCGAGTTCATCAACATCTATGGGCACACACATTTTGATAGTTGCAAAGATCAACTACGTTGAGATCACCATCTATTTTGTAAACATATTTGCTATGAGAGGTGGCAATCGCTAAAAGGTTGCAACATGGGCTGATACTATGACCTCAATGAAATTTAATTTATCAACAAAGAGATGGGCACTCGACCTAAATTTGAATAAGGAGCAATTCTGTACTTTAAGTCTCCTTGATTTTTTCTGCTATCGTAATAACAGTGCTCGCCATTGTCGTGTACCGTCGTCTTGGTTTGGAGGTTACTCGCAGGAATCAGAACTTCGAACACATAATAAAAAAAAAATAAACGTACCTCGGGTAAAAACTATTTTATCTCTGTTGTCTTTACCTATGTATATCGTAGGTATTTTTTACATAATTAAAAAAGCAATATTTTTTGTCGTCCTATTTAAAAATATACAAAATTCTATGTTGAAAAATGTTTTCGATCATACGCAAACATGCCTAAGTTATTGTTGCGATCTGAATTATGAATGTTTGCAAGAGAAAGTGTTTCCTAAACCTTGACGTCAAAAATGATTTGGAAATTACTTTGAGTTAATGTTTGACGCAGAATAATGATTTTACATAAATTATTTTTCCTTATTTGAAAATTTAAATGTCATTATACATGTTTGTATAAACAGATGTTTACTATGACTCAAAATATTACTTAATCCCAGGTGTAACGCTTGCTTTACAAAATAGAAACACGAAATAAAAAAAAACTCGAGAATTCTTCACATATTATAAATATTACATGGATTGTTACAGTAGGTAAATAATTTCATAGGACTCTCAGACTGACAATCTAACATTATAATTTTGTATGCCTATACTGGACTGTATATAGGTATATACATATTTCTTACCATTACGAGTTTTGTTTACTACAAAATTAAAACAGTTAAACGAAACCTTTTGACTTTGAAGTAAACTGAAACATGGGCTTATCAAAAGCACAACTTTAAGTACAAAATGTACAAAATCCAAAGAATGCGACTTGAGTTTGGCAATGGAAATAAATTATTAATACGCTCAATACAGATCTCATGTAATTTGGGCATATGTATTAAGTTTCATAAGTTTTTTAGTGCCAGTATTTTTATAGCATTAAAATTTTATTTGTTGTTTACCAGGTACATTTTTTGAGGAAATTTGAGGATTGGATCGTTTTTGTGAAAGAAAATCTAATAATTTGACTGCGATTTTCATACACAGAGACATAATATTATTTTTAACCGACTGCTATTCGATATTGCTGAGGCAACATTCGGGTAAATTTTTTCAACATTAATGTTACCATCTGCAAGGAAAATAAGACTGTGAGCATATCGCCCGGTAGGGTTCACCCCAGTCATTACTATTCATGCAATATTGGCATTTGGAATCGCGTATATCATTTTAGGTACTTTTGAACACAGTGCTTGCCACCTATTAACATTTAATTAATACTAAGCAATAAAATATTTTATAGGATTCGTGATTCTTTTAAAAATAATTGTTAATAATCCGATAGCTCAAGAGCACCTACCTAAAAGGACATAATATTCGCTTCCAATTTCCAATTTGCATGAAATGTTGATTCAAAAGTTACTTACACAATACAGGGTATTATACATCAAGGTTCTAAAAGTTTAGGTAAGTACTTAGATACTTACCTACTCCAAAGATAAATTTCTGATCTGATGCTATTTTACGTTTTATGTCCGAGAAATGGAAGAGCACGCTATAATGAATTGTTTTCTCTGGCGGTTTGCCACTCCGTCTGATGCACATTACCAATATGACCCAAAAGTAATGATGATCTCAATAAGTTTCTCTTCAAAGAAAATTTCTTTCCTGGTTTCATTTAAGGAATTTTATAGCGGGAAAACATGTACGCAATTTTTAGGAAGGGACAATCGAACGTTGGCAGGGGCTGCCACATGAGGTGAAATTTTGTCTTTTTAAAAAAATCGTATCTTCGCGCTCAAAGATGTATATTCGATATTTTCCATCGTCGGCGCTTGGTAAAACTTCCATATGTTGATATTTTTAAAGAAGAAAGAAACACTTGCACTGTTTTACTTATCACTTATAATTTAGGCTTTTAGTTACAGAGTAATAAATTATAAGTGATAAGTAAAACAGTACAAGTGTTTCTTTCTTCTTTAAAAATATGAACTCAAAGATGTAGACAGAGGTATAATCAGGGCATCCACAATCAGCTAAAGGTACTTTTAGTCCCACAATGTGACAGGTGGCAAGCCTATCGCCAACCCGGAACTTATCCAACCCCATTAAAAATTGGGAAAACACATTTTGAGTTGCTCGACCTGGCATCCGAGACGTCGTGTAGTCAATGCACACAGCAACCACTAGACCAAACAGTTGGTTTAAGTAAAAGTCTTTCAAGTGAGTTAGTTTAAGAGCTAGGTATTCTCTAAAACCATAACACGTGTCAAGCATTGACTCTTAGGAAAAAGTAATAGGCACTGCGGTGTTTGGTACAAAACGGTGAGCTGTCGCATAACCCTGTCACCTAGACTTTAAACACATTGCATAATTTAAACGCAGTAAAACCTTAAAACCCCTATTTGATTTAACCATATTTTTCCAAAGGATTCTTGCATCAGACCCAAACTTGGTGGCAATGGGAAAACCTCGAAAGTAAGCTCTTTTGTATAAAAACAAAATTGAAAATCGCTTTACAAATACTTGAAAAATTGATTAACTTACTTAAAAAATGTAAAGGAGTTGAATATAGCCTCCTCCTTTGACAAAGTCGATCAGGAATAAACTCCTTTTAAACAACTTAACTAAGGTTAAGTTGGCTAAGGCTAAGGTATTCATAAACCTTAAAATTCTTTGCAATATTGTAACTAAAATCGTACAAACGGAGCAAAAGATCAAAGCGACGAATTGTGATATCATAAATAACAGGGATAATAAAAATAGGGATAGCGCTTATTGTCATAATTTTCCTAAAAAAGGTATAGCTACAATAAAGAAAAAAACTACAAATAACTAATACTGAAAAGTCGCAATTTGAGGAAGAAACAAGTTAATTAGTAAGTAACATATTAGCTTTATAATAAACAAATGCATTTTATTGTACGTATTTAATAATACAATCCCCGGTTACGTTTCCTTCTCAATAACCTTAAAGCTGAACTAGATAGTAATACTCGTAAATTATCATTGACAGTGACAAATTTTTTTCATTGTGATATAAAGTCTTCCGCAAATAAATTACAATTTCAAAGGAAGCTTTTTTAATACTTGCCATTGATATATTTTATATACAAGTTGATTAGTAGAAAAATAAAAGAAGTAGTATGGATTTTAAAAATGTGTAAGAGGATTTTCAAATATTGATAACCTTTTTTTTGCATTTTTGGGATTGGTAACACTAACGGTAACCAATTTTACTTATGATAATAATACGGGTTTTTGGCACCATCGAGAGGAAAGATGGTCGAAGTTTAATTTTTCATAATTATTGAATTTCGTGTTGATATTGAGTGAAATTAGTCAATTTTGGTGGCATTTTGTACAAATTTGTTCAGTGAAAGAGCACAAATGAAATAATCATGAAGAAATTGGCGTATCCTGTATTTCCTCATTGCCGCCAAATCTCATTACATGAGCTTGAGTAAACAGGCCACCGCTTTACCCAAGAGCCTGACATGACTTCCTGACGACTTATGACTGATGACTATGAAAATTAATTGAAATTGATATAAAATTTGATGCAAATTTCTAATTGACTAATGGCTAAATACTAACGTGAAGGCCAAAACCTAAAGAAAGAAGAAAGATAATAATACGGGCTATCTATCTACGCTTAGAAAGAACTTAGAAATAGCTTGTAGAACCGCAGTATGATGATTTTAGATATAGGTACAGGTTAATATTCTTGATAATTATAGCATTAGAAAAGTTAGCGCTGCAACATTTGTCTGCTCTAATTTATTTTTTATCTTTTCGATTTAAGAGATTCAAAATAGAACGATAGGTTAAGGTTTTGTAATACATAACAGGGATAGTTTTTTAAACTGACTAGCTATGCAGTCTAAATCTATCATAGTTGGGATCATATTGCTATTCTTTTGGAAACAGGTATAGCCATTGGTAACGGTAGTTAATCTATATATTTTTACTCCTTTTTACGAAACTTGCGCGAACGCAGGAGCATAAAATTTGGCACACTTATAGTTTATGTGTAGGAGAAGTGCAGAACGCTAATATTCTTCAATAATAATGCTTATAAAGTACATTAAATCAATAAATAAAACATTACCCACACTACCATGCATTTGACACACACATACAAATCACGAAAGATAAAAGATCACAGATGGCGCACCATACAGTTTGGATACAAAGTAATTGGTCTTGAGAAATGAAGATGGGGCGTTCTTATCAACAAAATTATAAAATTTATTATGGTCGAATTTCGACCATAATAAATTTTATTATTTACGACCGATTTACGGTCGACCACTAGTTACCTAAATGGCAACAAATTTCTCAGATAGATGCGTCAAACATACCAAAAACAGTAATTGCTTATGATTGTTTTCGTGTTCCAAGTGACACATGTCTAAAACGCTGCCAAACACGCATTCTAATCACATTTAGTTCACGTGAACCTCTGATTATAATAAAACGGAATATTCCTAGAAATCAGTCTGTGACTATTCCTTTCAACTCAAATTTATTTTCTTAATTATTAGTCAAAACGACCCGAAAAAAAAATTCGAATGTCTGAAACTGAGATACATTTGACAAAGATTTTTAAAAGAAAATTAAGGTTCAAGTTATAGAATCTGTCATTCTAACGTAATTTTTAAGTAAACAGATAGAAATATTTTAAGAATACTGTAAACAAGAGCGCGCAATAAATACGTGAAGTTGAAAGATTTGAAAATCACATACGAACAAATGAAAAATTCAAATCTTAAAATTTGTTAGATTAGGCTTACAAAATTGATTTATATCTTATTTCAGGAGATATTAATTTACTTAAGCTATAAGTATAACTTTAATGACAAATAGGTATTTGTAATCATTCAAATTAGGTTACAATTGTGGAATGTTTGCTGAATATTTTATAGGACTTTTAAATCATATTTAGAATACATTTGACTGAATGTACAAAACCTAAAATCTACAAAAAACATAAAAATCCAGATAATTCAAGAACAATTATTTATTTTATTTGTTTTCAAAGACAATGTAAATAACGATTAAATTCATAGATAAAATCTAAACTAAGATTACTTGAAACAAAAACTTGTTATTTATTTTCACAACCATTACACGGATGAAGGAGTTTGAAATTCAGAATATTTTAAAATTTATGGCTAAATAGGAGTTTTTTTTGGCTGGATCGATTTAAAGATGGACGTAGTTATTTCATAATTATTGATTATTTTGTTATTGACAGATTTTTTGTGCAATGCAATCAAGTTTTAGTGGCGTTTTCTATATTTTGACTTACTATTGCTATGATACTTTGTGATGGATTTTAATCATTTCAGCCCGATTCCATCAAATTGGATGATGACTTAATACAAATCGATTTCACTTAACAAATAGCAAATGCTTACACCAGTGCCAAAAAATAATTAAAAACTTGAAGGAGTGCTAAAATTATATGTATTTAAGAATAACATGACAAAATACACAAGGTAAGACAAAAATAAGTGTATAAATTGGACTACTGATTTACCAGAAGTAGAAAATATTTATCTTAATCATCAACAGTCTTACTGTATGTCCAACATACTGATCGTAACAATATTGTAGATGCGAAAGTTTGTAAAAATGGATGGATGTTTGTTACTTTCTCGCAAAAAAAACTATTGAACGAATTTAGATGAAACTTAACATGAATATAGTATATATATCAGAATAACACACAGGTTACCATTCATAACAAATATACTTCAGCACGCAAAATGAAACCTCGAAGCTACTATTATCATAAAGGTACCTATCTAATTTCAACCATTGAATTACAAATGACTCCAATAAAACATATGAATGATATAAATGAAAAGCTAATGCATTAAATCCCTTAGTAACAAGATAAACATGAACATTTAAACTTTTCCATCGTTTTCTATACCCATACCTCTAACTTCGTAACAATTGAAAAGGTAAACTTTGTCGACTTGAAACTAGGAGAAACTATGTCATTGAACAAAACTCAAGGAAAAAGGCCAGTTAGGTTTCTTAAAGTAAAAAAAAAACGTCTATATCGAAGATTGTTTCAGAGTGAAGGAAAAGTCGTAGTTCAATGAATGCAGTATTTTTTTTACGAATTTGACGTAAAATTTTTGACGAATTTCTCGACTCACAACACTAAAAATTTGAGGTCTTCCTCAAAATTTAAATCCTTAAGGTCATTTGGACAATCATTTTCAAAATTTTTGTACATTAACATTAATACGGAAATAAATCTATATAAATAAACAGGTTTTTTTAATAAGGAAGACATGTAATTAAATTCCAATTATTAATATTGTTACTGTTTGTTCAAAATTAGCTTTTAGTTTTTGATTCCCCCACAGGAAATTTTTAACATTCATTTTCTGAAAAAACACAAATATGGCTAAAAAACGGGACTTACTATTGGACAAAACTTTCTCCTTATCTTCCATCATGGTGTGGGCTGTGCTTGGTCCTGGTGCCATAACGATTCTTCTCAACGAGGGTCTCCTAACTAGCGCGACAATATGTTTAGATCTCTGTTGCGTTTTCTTACGACGCGTGCGCACTCTATGAAGTCCTCCAAGCGACTGGCCGGCAAGCTTGCTGCTTATCACAGATCGACTCTTATCACCTCGGCAATGATTGCCAACTAACCATATAACAGCTGAATAAATTTTTAGGTAAAAAAGCCAGAAATATAAATACCAATCGCCACGGATGTTCAGTAACGCCATCAATAGCGACCTGCAACAAAAGTAGTTACAATTAGGCATCATGAATAAGGCAATGCTGAAATTAGAAAAAACAATATTGTCAAAAAATTTGGTTTTTTTGCATTATCATACTATGGTAACTGATTGTAACAGTTAGGCGCAACTTTCTTATAAAAAAATCATAAAAATAAAATTGCTATGTTTTATATTCGCCCAAATCATATGACACTAGTTGACTTATATCTGAATGCATTTAGATTTACTTTCAAATTATACAGGTTATATCTTTTCAAGTAAACTTCATACAAAATTCGGGTTTGCTATGTATTTATGGTAGTCCCGCCTGTTATTACGTAGTATTTATAATATACTCTTTGGATTGTAATACAGAAACTTCTATGTGTAAGTATGAACAAAACACGTTACATGGATCAATAAACAAATTTTAATTTATACCTATGTAAATCTTGGTGAGCTATGCTAAAAACAATTTAAATTGTTTCATTCGTTCTCAGGTCTTAAGCGTTATATATGAGCCCGATTTTTCTTTTTTAACCCTCGATAGAGAATGAGGAGTGTTATAGGTAAGTCTGACGTGTGTGTGTAAGGCATCATAACTTTTGAAACGATGGACCAAATTCGATGCGTTTTTTTTTTAAGCTAACATGATCGAGATGGTTCTAAGCTATATCACATATGGGTTTTTGTCAGGAGTTCTTTGAACATTTTTAAATTTAATATTTTACAACGTATATATTGGCTGCTATACTACCTATATTGACAGTTATAAAGAGTATATAAATACTAACTACGTAATAAGAGGCGGGACTTCCATAGATACATAGCAAACCCGAATTTCTATAAAGTTTACTTGGAAAAGTATAACCCGTATAATTTGAAAGTAAGTCTAAAGGCATTCAGATATAAAGCAACTAGTGTCATATGATTTGGGCGAATAAAAACATAGCAAACTTATTTTTATAATTTTTTGATATGAAAGTTGCGCCATACTGGACAGTTATTTTATTATTTTATTACTATTTTTAAGTTAATTTGCCCCTTTTTGGGGCCGGCTAAGACCTTTAGGCCATCCTGCCACGTCTGCCGTATTAATTATTTCTTATATATTGATTAGTCACATGTCTTCCGTATTAATTATTCTTATACAGTCATTAGTCACTATTTACAAAGTCACGTCAGGGTCTTAAGTAAAGCGGTGATCACTTTACTCAAGCTCACTTTGGGAGATTTGGCGGCAGCGAGGAAATTCGCGATACACTAATTTCTTCATGATTATTTCATTTGTGCACTTTCACTGTACAAAATTAAACTAACTCCCACCTAAATTAACTAATTTTACTCATAATTTACACTAAATTCAATAATAGTGAAAAAATTACGACCATCTTCATTCACGATGGCGCCAAAACTCATATTTTATTTTTTCTATTATGTATTTCATTATATTTTTACTGAATCCTATGAAAATCCATTTTATTATCTGTACCTACAATGTTATTTTTGACAGTGACACTTATTTAGTATCACTAACACTTAAACCGTAATTTTAAAAAAATACAGCTTCTCATCTCACCAACCAATATTTCGACGTTTCGTTGAGTTTTTTTTTAAAAAAAAGGCAAAGTATTGTCTTTTGAAAATACTTGATGCTCCACATATAATTAAATTACAAATAAATATCAAAATAACTAGCGATCCCCTCCAGCTTCGCACCGTTATGAAATATACATATAAACCTTCCTCTTCAATCACTTTATCTATAAAAAAAAACATCAAAATCCGTTGCGTAGTTTTAACGATTTAACCATACAAAGGGACACAGGGACAGAGTAAGCGACTTTGTTTCATACTATGTAGTGATATACTGTCAATATGTCTGATGAATGCACTCGTAATTGAAGATCAATTGAAGATCAGTGGTCAAACACATTTTATTCTAATTAATCTGTTCTTGCAAGAAAGCTTTAAAAATTTTAAATCGCTAACAAAAGCTGACAATGACATCGATTAATACAGACATCTATATGCATATTGAATCTGGCCCCAAAGTAAGCATATTACATTATATTATAGTTTATGGGTGTTAGTTAACAACACAGATACATAAAAGTGCTTAAATAGATAACGCCAGACCAGACCATACCCCAGAAATGCAGACTTTTATTGTCGTTGTTACCCAACCATTCAATAAACTATATACACATGTTATACAATTGAATACCTCCGTCTTTACATTGAAGATATTAGTAAAAGAGAAGAAAAAATATCTAAGATAGGTTATTGGAAGGTTCTGGTTATCGAGTCTGTTGGTATAACGGATTGGTTGAACTTTTTTTGAGTTTCTTTGTTACTGAATAGCAAGGGTTCCAATTAAAAGTTAAGTCAAGTTTAATTAGGTTGGACCAATTATATCTTGGATTGAAGGACACTCTCAAATTGTAAATGCTCAAAGTTCCTAAACGTTGATTGCGTGTGCTTTTTGTTCACGTTGCCAGTATTGTTTTTGGCTCGTTTTGTTATATTCATTTAATCTCTATGGAATAGAATAAATCTTTATGGTGTACCAAAATACATAAATAATACACTTAAAAACTAAGTGTTATACAAAGGCGGCCTTATCGCCAAAACAGCGATCTCTTCCAGGCAACCTTATGTTAAGAAGATATAATCAAAGAAATGTTGACCAATGATCTTAATACATAAAAAAGAAATATAACACATAATATCAATTGGAATAAAATTAATTTAAGACAAAAGAAAAAATAAACAGATTAATTTTAATCAATTCAGATTGAACTTAGAAGCTAGAAAGTGACTTTTAACCATGTTTTTAAACATATTGGTATAAGGGACTGTCCTGACTTCTACAGGGAGCGAGTTCCAAAGATTTACTGATAGCGAGGTAAAAGGTCGGCTGTTATAGTTAGTGTTACGAGAGGGTACTTGGAGAGAAAGGTTATCACTAGATCTAAGAAATTTTACCTCACAAATGCAAAATTTAAACTCAATAAAAACTAATCCTTATACTAAAATTTGGCCGGTCTTTTGAACGTAATCCTGTATATATAGTGTTAGTGACACAGCTTATATCTCAAGAACGGCTGAACCGATTTGGTTGAACATTGATAGGGGTAGCTTAGATCCAGGAGACGGACATGGGATACTTTTATCATTATTTTACTTAGAGAAATTGATATATTTAATAACGTATGACTGAACATGTTTATATGATATAGCATGAACGTCACGTGTGAAACCAAATTTCAGGATCTGATTGCATCTATGATGAATATTGTAATTTGTAAGATGTCTGTCATATCGCTGGTGCGTGACTGACCTACACCAAAGATTAATACGTACTTTAAATAACATCCAAAACTTTATTTTCCAAGTTATATTTTTTATGTCGACATTGATCGAATCAGAATATAGCTAAAAGCACTGATACTAATAGTACATCTAATAAGTAATAGCTGTGTTAATCTATACTTATAAAATAACATATCCTGACTGACTGATACGTCATTGCCGAGCAAAAGCTGTTAATGTTACAGCCACGAAATTTGGTGAGGAGGGTCATTTTATTGAGTAGACACCCACTAAGGACGGAATTTTCGAGATTTCAACCGTAAGAGGGTGAAAATATAGGGGTTGAGAATTTGTATGGAAGACCTTCATTTTTTAACTAAGAAATATAAAACTTTATTTCTGGGCTACTTATTAAAAAGTCCTTATTAATGACCTTTAATCAATAAATATATTAACTGCCACTCGAGCAAAGCCGCGGGTAACAGCTAGCGATAAATATTTTCTTTAGATAATGTAAAAGCAGTGGTAGACATTTTTGCTAAAAGAAGACACTCCCGTTATTACACTTAGAAAAAATTGGAGCGACATTTTAAGACTTTTGACTAATCTCCTCTCCGAACTAATAATGAAACTACAATTTCAACGTAAATTTTAACGATTTTATAACAAAATTCCTAAGGAAATAACAGACCTACTTAATACGCAGTTTAAAAACGTAATAAAGAAAAAGCTTATGATAAAAGCATATTACAAAATCAGTGACTGCATGGATGACAATTATATTTGGACATAATGCTTAAAATGCCTTTTAAATAGTTAGGTCCTGTGGTTAGGTCTAATTAAACAAATGTTCTAGAGGCCTACCATTAGCTTTGACAAAACAATCTTGTAAAAGGAAAGTTTTACTTCTGTCATAAAATATCATTACCTACTTTAGTTTGTACCATGAGCTTTTAAATCAGTCTTGTTTTATTACCGCAATGAACGAATGATTTTGTAAATTTTGACTACTACCTGCTACATTCTTTTTTTTATTCTTCTTCTTCTTTCTTACAAATATGGCTTCCAATTGTTTTCACAATATAATTAGCCAGTTACAAGTATAAAACTTACTTAGGTACGTTCCCTTCCGACAGACTAAGATTCCTTACTTATTAGAATCTATTAATTTGTTTTTATTCGATATGCATTTTTCTAGTTAGTCATTTTCGTCGTCATATTAAGTCATTCTAAGGTCTTAGATAAAGCGGTGGCACCCTAATTGAGCTTTGTTATGGATGCTATCGCTATAACAACAATAAAAAAACACGATAGACCAATTTCTTTGTGAATGTGTCACTTATTTCTGCATTTGAGCTAAAAAATAATTGTGCACGAAAAATGAAACCATAAAAAAATGATTTGTAAATTGTGAAAATCTGCATAGATAACTTGTTAAATAATAAAATCATTTCCATCTATTAAATTTAATAAAAATGAAAATGTTTTTTTGCCAGACTACGTTCTACTACTACTAATCTGAGCTACTCGTATGAAGAAAATGACGATTTAAACAAATAGTCTAAGGTTTTTTTGTCAGCGTCCTCCATATAGAAAACTGGCCTGCACCAAGTTGTTATCGTCAATTATCAGATATTAATGTTTGATTGATAGTCTAATCCTACATTTATCAACGAAAATCAAATCACAATTACAACTTTATGTTTTATTTTCGATTTTTTTTAGTGGCAATTCGTCAAACAATATTAAATCCGCTACCAAATATTAACTTTTTAAGATCGCTAATTATGACATAAAAACATTACTGCTAGCTGTCACAATTGACGTTATGGTAGAAACAAAAGGAGTTTTGGCGCCATCGAGAGAAAAGATGGTCGAAGTTTTTTTATAATGATTGAATTTCGTGTTAATATTGAGTGAAATTAGTCAATTTTGGTGGCATCTTGTACAATTCGCACAAGTCGCCTCTGTGGTCTAGCGGTCCGGGTGTTGGACTTGACTGCATGAGGTCCCGGGTTCGAATCCCGGGTCGGCCAACAAAAAGAAAATTGGATTTTTCCAATTTTCTAATAAAAAAAAATGTTGGTCGGGATTGGAATTGTGCCCGGTTGGCGATAGGCTTGCCACCTATCACATTGTGGGACTTAGTATCTTCGGCTAGTCGTGGGTGCCTTGGTTGTACCTCTGCCTACCTCTTCGGGGATATGGGCGTGAAGATACTTTTTTTTATTTTGTACAATTTTGTTCAGTAAAAGTGCACAAATGAAATAATCATAGTAAAATTAGGGTATCGTATATTTTCTCGTTGGCGCCAAATCTCGTTGCATGAGCTTGTGTAAAAAGGCCACCGCTTTACCCAAGAGCCTGACATGACTTATTGACGACTTACGACTGATGACTAATTAAAATTAATTGAAATTGATATAAAATTTGATGCAAATTTCTACTTGACTAATGGCTAAATACTAACGTGAAGGCCAAAACTTAAAGAAAGAAAGAAGATGTTATGGTACGAATTGAACGAATGATACGTCACAAAACTACCATATAACTATGCATATAACAGTATTGTAAAACTATCCTAGAATAAGGTTGTTTAGAGATGTCATACAT
>NJDC01004373.1:281885-300460 GCA_002245475.1 Calephelis virginiensis
CTTAAACAGAGTGCTAGAGGGTTATTAAAAAAATCAAGAAATTCGATAATATAGGTAATTCAATGTTTATTTTTACCTAAATGTTAATAATTCGCTACTAGTTTGTTGAAGCGTACCTAAAATGACATATCTGGTTCCAATTTCCATTTCGCATGAAACCTAATTTTTTATTAGTATCATTTTAATGCTACCTTTTGAATTTGAAATTTAACATTATTATAATAGCATAATGTTAAAAACACACATGTATCATTCAATTAGAATCAGCTTGCAACTAACCAACACACGCAAAGTAAATAAGAGTTATTAGACAGTGTAATAAAGATACATTTAAACAAGGCCAATAAGACAATGCATTGATGTGTAGGTACATGATACTATACTATCTACAAAAAATATTTTTAGTTGAGCATTTCTCCGAGTCTCGAGATAAATATCATAAAATTGTACGAACAAAAGTTCCGGGTTTCCGGAAGAAAAATGTTCTAGGCACTAATTAAATTGGTATGTAGAAAAAAGTTTTAGGCATGTTTAAAATCGTAACAATTGTATAATACGTTACTGAGACGCTTTTTTATGTGATAGGTCATAGAACATCCTGTCTCCTGATGGTAAGAGACACCCGTGGCCAAGATACACCATAGATATTACAGATGCGTCGCTGTCCTGCGGCCGGAGTGTTAAGATCATTGTGCAGTCTACCGACTACCCTATCATCCAGACCGAAACATGACAATCATTATAGCGGCAGTAATAGGTAAGGCGATGGATTGAACTACCCGGGCCACTTGCTGCACAGCACTCTAGGTACTCTTCTGAGCCATAACAAAAAAATAATGAATAGTAGTACATATGGGTAGTCTTAATACCTTCCAAGGTTACGATAGTCCTTTCATAGTGGCCCCATAGTTCCTTTATGAAATAATTTTAATACACAATAAATTAATATACAGTACCATATAATGAATAATTTTATATACAGTTATATACAATGAATAATATGAGTTCTTTAAAATATTTGCATGCCAACTATTTGGTAAAATAGGATTAAGGTTTAGTAATAAAAATCCTCCTTACCCTATTTGCGCAAATAAATGTTATTATTATTATTAATTAAAGTCTGCCTATCAGTGGGGCTATTCAGTATCTGTTTAGTGATGTTCACTGCTTAAAGTGTACAACAAATAGCTGGTCAAATGACGTATATTATATTTGCTATCTCCTGTGACTAACAGAAATACAATGGAGATACACTTTATCCAGTGATCATCACTAAAAAGATACGGAATCAGTCCCTGATAGGTTCATCGTATCTTATTGTCTCATTGGCTTCGTGTATGTAAATGAAGTTAAGGCTGTTTACATATTAGAACCTTGCCCTCGATTGCATATTCAATAACAAATAAACCACAATAGCAACAATCTATATTGCTTAGCGTTGTTTTTATGATTTAGATCATCGTTTCCTGTAATCAAAGACGTAACAATAAATGTTTTAGTAGACAACTTCATAACTAAAATATCGCATATTCATAACGTTATGGGCATATTCAAACATCCTTAAAAAGTTACAGTCATAGAAATTTTATTTTTTATTTTTTTATGAATAGACAAAAGGTAAAACCAAATAAGTATGACATGTAATAATTGTAAGCCCGGGGTGCTGCATGCGTAGTCACTCCAGCGTCATGGGAACAGTCCTATTGGACTTTGTCGTCTAGATCAGTGATTCCCAGAAGTATTTGGGCTACGACCCATCTGAAAAGAGTTCCCGAAACTCGTGGGTCCCACTGTAACACAAGATTTTTTCTGTAACAAGATTTCACTGTAACACAAGATTTTTTATATTTTAATAATTTATTTATTTAATTATGTCGTATCATGATTCATAGTGAATTCTGGTTTCATATATTCTGGGTAATATTTTCTCATAACTTTCTGACTTTTCGTGCCATGCGAATTCATCAAGGGCATTTAGAAGTCGGACTCAATGTCGCTTTTGTCTCTTAGAAGAGTATCTGTATTATATACTATTTTCGTTGTTAGCTCGATCGGGTGGTGTGTTGTTCAGTGTTCTACAGGCAGGACTCACTCAATATTTTCTCGCGACCCATAGTTTGGGAAACATTGGTCTAGGTGAAAGATACAAGGTATCTTGTACCAAAGACAATATATAACTAATTTCTGCTTCTACTATCTTATAACTAGCTTTCCCTGTACTATACTAACTACCTACCCTACGATATGGAGTTAATTCAAAAATCCTTTAAATAAGCTTATAAGTCAAGAAATAAAATAAATTAAAAATTTAAGGTACTTTACATCAAGGAATATAAATACTCCTCAGCAAGAGCTTGAGATACTGTATTTACTTGACATAGAAAACAAATAGGTATAATGTAATCGATTTATTGTCTTCAATGCCTCGAACAACGTAGATGGATATCGTTAACCGACTTTGAAAAAGAAGTTATCAATTAGACTGTATGTTTTAGGGTTAAAGACTAAAAAACGGAACCCTTATAGATTCGTCATGCCTGTCTGTCTGTCCGTTCGTATGTCACAACCACTTTTTTCCGAAACTATAAGAGCTCTGCTGTTAAAAATTTGGTAAGAAAGATGTATTCAGTGAACTGCATTAAGATTTTGACACAAAACTAAACTGACTTTGACTGACTCAGAACTAAATCTCGTTTTTTTTTTTCATCAAATCTATACGTGTGGTGTTTTTATGGTCTGGAAAAAGATTGAGATTTCTTCCCTCATTTTTCTTCTAAACTGAATAGTTTTTGCGAGACACACTTCCATGCGTGGTAACATGCGTGTCCTCCCCCTGGCAGGGAAACTAGGGTAAACAACTTTTTAATTTTTCCCATACAAACTGAACGAGAGGAACGAAGTTTGCCGGGACAGCTAGAATTATGTTAATGTGTAAGTACAGCACTTTATTTATAATTTAAGCGCAGTAAAATTACAAAAAACCGACTTTGATTTCAGTGACTAAGTAATCTAGATACACAGAAAGCCAAACTAGTATTATAAAGCTAAAGAGTTTGCTTGTTTGCGCTAATCTCAGGAACTACTGGTCCAACTTGAAAAATTCTTTCAGTGTTTGATAGCCCATTTATCGAGGAAGGCTAAGTATATATTATATATATGCTATATATCATCACGGTAGTTATTCCACGCGGATGAAGTCGCGGGCGGAAGCTAGTAAAGTAGATATATTTCTCGATAGCACTTGGATTCCATCATCATATCCAGATTGGGTGGCTATGGGACCTCCTCAGAAGTACTCTTTATCAAATAAAATAATTTTAAATTCGTTTCAGAAGTAACATACCATATCTACATTCCATACCTGCATCCATGACATTTTATCTTATTAATCCTAATCCTTCCTATATAAATGCGAAAGTTTGTTGCGAAGTTTCACACAAAAAGTGCTGAACCGATTTTAATGAAATTTGGCACACACATAGACAGTTACCTGGATTAATACATTGAATATTTTTTATCCTGAAAAAATGTTCCTGTGAACCACGCGAGCAAAGCCGCGGGTAATAGCTAGTACTCACATAAAAAAAATTGTGGAATCGAACACACAACCTCCTCATTTTTTAAAAGATATTTTTCAAAGAGCTTATTTAAAACACTTTACAATTAAATAGATTGTAAATGAATTTATCTCCATTTTAGCCTTGTTCACTTGTTACAAGGTTGGGATCAGGGTGTAGGGTCGTACATTATCACCAACTACCAATCGAATAGCTTTGAAATAAATTTTATAAAATTTAAATTGATTAAATCATTTTTGAATTAGCTAGAGTGTAAGTAAGTATATTCACACCCGCTTACAAAGAGAAGTAGACAGTAGTAAAACCAGGGAACACAATTGTCCAAACGTACTTACAATCCTATGAAATTAAAGGTGGTAAACCTAATGCGAACCGGGTATTTATTCAATCCCAGACAGTTTTTCATTAAGTAAGTATTTTTACGCCCATATTCCCGAAGAGGAGGTAGAGTACCTCTTTGGGGCACCCACGACTAGCCGAAGACACTAAGTCCCACAACGTGATAGGTGGCAAGCCTATCGCCAACCGGGCACATATCCAACCCCTTTCAACGTTTTTTTAATCGAAAATTGGAAAAACAGAATTTTCTTTTTGTTTCCCGACCCGGAAATCGAACTCGGAACCTCAAGTCCAACAATTGAACCGCTAGACCCCAGAGGTGATAAAGTGTTAGAAAATTATAAATAAAAATAAAAATTAAAAAAAAATTTAATTGCCCGGGAATCAATCATGTTGTTAACGTCAACACCGGACCACTAAGGCGACATATTTTTTTATATACTAAGATAGCGTAAGTATTTGGCAGCTCCCCTAGCGATAATGGTGGGAAATGAACGTCAGTTTACTGTGCCGGTAGATATCATAGATGTTACTGGAGCGTAACTATTCTCTCTAAGCCTTGCATATCATGAGAAATATAAAGTTCTTCTTAGGCTTGCCTACCTTACAGCCTGGTATAGGACGATAGCGAGAACTGACGCTATGGAGTCAGGAATAAGTAAGTGGTAGTACTAATTTGGAAGAGTTATTAAGAATCACCTAGTATAGGTACCAAACTAATTTCATTGTATCTATACTAATATTATAGATACGAAAATCGGTCTATCGTTACTCTCATACGACTAAATCGCTAAACCGATTATAGTGGAATTTATTAATATGCATATAGCTAAAAGTCCAAGTTCAAATGCAGGCTATTATTTTTTAAAGTCAACTCCGCAAGGACTATAATCGAGTATGAAAGTCAGCATTAAAATAAAGTATCTCCAGTATCTTTACGCCCATATCCCCGAATTGGTAGGCAGAGGCACAACCAGGGCACCCACGACTAGTCGAAGACACTAAGTCCTACAATGTGATAGATGGCAAGCCTATCACCAGCCAGGCACATATCCAATCCCGGACAACATGTTTTTTATTACAAAATTGGAAAACCCAAATTTTTCTTTTTGTTGCCCGACCCGGGATTCGAACCCGGGACCTCATGCAGTCAAGTCCAACACCTGAACCGCTAGACCACAGAGGCGAAATCGTAAATGTTCTACGCCGACGAAATAAGGTAAACAGCTAGTTTTTATAAAATAAAAAATAGCCTCCGTGGTCGAGGGGTCCGGCGGATTTAGCAGGTCCGGGAACGATCCCTGGCAAGAGAAATAAAGAAAATCCTAAAAACAACGTTGCTCGGGATAGGATACGTGTCCGGTTGGCAATAGACTTGTGCTTCTCACATTGTGAAACTTAACGTATTTTTATTTTAGCACTTGCCCTGTGCTTGGGATAAATTTTCTATAAATTTTAAAGAAAGAAAAAATTTCGCCCCAGACAGGATTTGAACCTGTAACCTTTCGTCTCAAGCCGACGAATGCTCTAACCAATTGAGCTACTGAGGATTCAAGTCCCGTGGCGAAATTTTTTAATTCCTTTCTAACCCGTTAACGCGGGTAGTTATGTCCTATAGATACACAATTCTGAGTTAGGACATAACTACCCGCGTTAACGGGTTAGAAAGGAATTAAAAAAATTCGCCACGGGACTTGAATCCTCAGTAGCTCAATTGTGAAACTTAGTTGGCTACTCACGGATGCTTGTGCCTCTGCCTAATTCGACAGGGATGTGGGCGTGAAGACACGTATAAGTTGCATTTGCAAATAAGAAACATGGCGGATTATGCCTTTTATGGTGCTAATAAAAAGTTTCATACTACCTACCTAGATATATTTACAAACCAGTTTAAACTTCAAGTTTCATTTAAATTTTAAAACAAGTTTCTTTTAATGTTAAATGAAACGCTCTGTACTTTCACAGACGTCACAGATTGTCACGTGACCCTGCAGCACCGGTCTGTGCCCTAAATAATACTCGGAAAAAATGCCTAGAGTTCACTGTGTTGGTCCAGATTTCCCCGTGTTGATACGGGTTTTCTGTGTAACAAACATTAACTAAAACAAATGGCAGTTCATAAGAAGCGACACCAGGGGGCTGATTATGTATCTCAGTGGCTAACTCAAAATGGAAAAGTGTACCATATAATGGATTTCCGCAAAATAACGCCTGATTCAATAAAATATCTGGAAAAGAGTACATCAAATAGCTGTCACATGACGTCATTTGTGTTTGCTATCTTTATTCTGTTGGTTTTTGGAGATAGCAAATGTAAAACACGTCACTTGATAGCTATTTGATGTAAACTTTTCTATTTTGAGTTGGCCATTGCGATACATATTCAGTCCCCAATTAAATACCGGATCGCAGCATTTGATACCGACCCACAAAGTCGTGAAAACTGCAAGCCTGCAAGTTCATCTCACCGAGCCTCTCCATCTTTCTGCCAAACATAGATATTGCACTCGGACAGTTTAAACGGGTTTTTTTGCAGCTTGAAGTTGTTAGGGTTAAAGTTGTAGGTAAAGTAACCTACTGGCAGTTTATATTTAAAAGTGTCAAGTGTGTCACGGAGCGGCAGTTTGAAAATTACCGGGCCATGACAGAACAATGTTTGGGAAACACTGAACTAGACAACTGGTAATAGAGTGCTTTGCAGCAACTTGCCCGGGTAAGGATCCATGGCATAACCTATTCCTGCCACCATAATGACTCTGTCATGTTCCAATGTGGAGGGTAGGGTAGACGGTATATTTTGACAATTAACCTAACTTCCCGCCCTTCAGGACGCTCCATCACCTATGGTGTCTGTATGCCACGTCTCATACCTCAAGATTCGCTGGTTCGCTATCCCACAAAAAAAATCTGCCGAGGGAATCACAAGAGCTATTAGAAAAAAATGTAGCCTGTGTTTATTCATATATTTCATCAAAATCAGTAGTGATACTCTTGAATCGCGATTTCATAAAAATTGGCAATTGGAACCGGATAAATTATTTTATCTTACACACAGTTCTAGCGGATTATTAATATTTAGTTCCAAAAAAACGATAAAACCGATAAAATAATCTATTGTTTATTGTTAACTGAATATAAATACTTATACGTATACTTATACGTTCACTTATACGTATTTTGTTCAAAGGCACTTAAAATGACTCCGATTCCAATTTCCATTTTGTATGAAATTCAAGAGTAACCCTACAGTTCGCAAATTAGCCGCAAAACGCAACATGTGTACCCAGACAGACTCACATTTAAAATATTCGTATAGATTTGTAAAAGTAAACAAACAAATAAATATTATTAAGATAACATAGCTACACCGCCTTTTATACCCAAGATTTGCACAAAGAGATTTGCAAACTTATCGACTGTCCTTATTTTCAACTGAAATATGACAACAATTGAAGTTTTGTCGGTAATAATAAAAAAATATGGGAAAAGACAGTGAACAAGGCTTCTGATGGAAAGAAACAACCATGCGGATCGCTGTCCTGGGGCTTAGGTTTTAGGCCTAATGTGCCTCAAACTCATAACAAAAAAAAACATGTTTTAAGTTTGTCATTACTTTGTGTCTTTGTCAGTTGTAAGTTGTTACACAGTTTTATACGAAGTTGATATTCTAGTCATGTTAAGCTTTAATTTGAGTATTATAATACTCAAACTTTCTTATTAAAACGGAATAGTACCTACTCCAAGATTCGACCTGATATTGTAGTCTTTATAACAATTATCGCCTCTGTGGTCTAGCGGTCCGGCATCGGACTTGACTTCTTGGGGTCCCGGTTTCCATCCCCGAGTCGGTCAACAAAAAAAATAAGAAAATGTATATTTTCAATTTTCTTATATAAATAACGTGTCCCGGGATTGGATATGTGCCCGGTTGGCGTCTCTGTTACATTGTGGGACTTAGTGTCTTCGGCTAGTCGTGGTTGTGCCTCTGCCTACCTGTTCGGGGATATGGTCGTGAAGATACTTTATTTTTTCATTACTATGTGATACATGCAATGTCAACTTAAGCTTACTTCTACATTAGTCCATGTTTATTAACAAAAAGGTTTGTGTTTAAGCCACTGTATTCTCCTTGTGCGATTTTCGTAAAATAAATCGTATAGGAATAAAAACCATCGGTTCCTTTGCTATCCACTGTTTTAAATTACGTGTTAGTCTTACATTGATCGTATTGTTAGGTACGTAACGTTGTCCTTGACATTGGCAAAAAATGCTCTATTAAAAGCACTTTGATACAAGGAAACACAAAAAAACCAAGGTTGTAGGTGCGAAATTAACTTAAGTACTTATCTAAAAAGATCCGTACGTAATCCTTTCACAAATCTGTTTAGAAATAGGTAGCTTTATCTTAGTTGATTGGGAGACCTAAAACAAAGCGTTAGTGGTCAGTCCAATAACATACGTTACTTTTTGCATTTATTATCCGCGAGATCATTCATAACACGACGCATGCTAACTTCATTCTTTATATCGTTTTTAATCCACTTACGAACGGTCTTTGAAATAATTTGCTAACGGTTAATATGTGAGTGATAGTTAAGGCCTAGAAATGAAGCCCATCATCAAGTTATCCTTGTTTATTTTAGGTAGGTACATTTTCTGGAATTATTAGTTGAGCACAAAGACATCTTATTTAACAAAATTTAATTCGAAACTATTTTTAGCTAAGTCCGGACCTGAATATTTTATTTTTAAGCAAAACCGGTTAAAGATGTACCTAGTAACATAGCATATATTTACTTATTAAATTATGAAAAATAATTATAAACAATGATAATATGTTTTAATGTCGGTCGACTTGAATAATTTATTTTTTATAATAATGAAAGGCAAACAAGCAGGCGGATTTCCTGATGGTAAGAAATTCACGCCGCTTAGAGACATCAAAGGTGGTAATGGTGCGTTGCCAAACTTAAGCCGGGATGCTACCTTACCCTCCTTTTGTAGTTTTATTTTGAAACGTTGGATGGAAAAAAATTCATTTCCATACATAGCTTTAATTTGGACGAATTTTTATTATAAAATATAAACTTGAAGAGGAAGACAAAGCTAAACCGAAACTGGGAAAGGACTTGTCATCGTATAAACCTTCCGTGGGCTTTCCGTAAGTAATTTATAAAATGAGTTTTGATCTTCATGGAAAACCCATGAACTCATTCTATAGCACTGTTATTACATTTTTAAAATACATTGAAGCAATCTTTTAAATATTATAAACTAGTTGTTATTTACGTACGTACGTACGTAAACGCAGTAAACTTTAAGTGTACGTTAGTTATGTTTAATTTAGATCGGATTAAAGATTATTGTCAAGTGCATTTGAAGATAGGAGACATGTATATTTAGAACTTCCGGATCCGGACAACATCTTTAACCTTTTTCTGTTTACTGTTTAAAGGGAAAATAAGACAAATATATATCTATAGCTCTACAAAAAAACATACCTAGCGAGTTTATCTAAGAGTGCTCAAAACTGACATCAATAATAACTTGAAATTTAAGGAGATATATACAATATATTTGAGATATATTTTACAAGGTTAAAAATGTTACAATAAAGCTGTTAGTAACTAACATAACTTGTACTTATAATTATGAAATTGTATTATATGTTTATAAAACAGACATAAATATATAGAGTATATTGCATTGCATTGCAAAGTTGGGTAATGACACAATCAGATTTATTTCAATAAAAATTGTAAAAATAATAGAGAGGGAACGCAGCTAGTTTCTACCGTTTCAAATGAATGATAATTTGAAATCGAGAAGCTAGGTATGTACTTACTTCAAACCGCAATATGTCTGAAGTCATATTTTTCACAGAATAACCACGTGTTTGATCTCTAGGTGTAAGTTATATCTTACTAGTATGGAGGGTAGAGGTTAGGAGAACCATCTCATACGGGAGAAAGCTTGAAAAAGTGTCCAACTTTTAGCACTAAATAACGTTCAAAAATCCTCCAGAATGTCGCTTGCGTAGGCACAGGGTATGATATGAATTAAGCAGTTTTTAACTGATTGAAGTATGCTGAGTCAGGAAATTCATATCATACCCTGTGCCTACGCTAGCGCCATTCTGGAGGATTTTCGAACTGTTATTTAGTGCTGAAAGTTGGACACTTTTTCACACATAGAGATGGTTCTCCTTACCTCTACCCTCCATACTTACTAGTTAGTATAAATTACTAGTGGTCCGCCCATTGGTCGAAATTAGACCAAAATTAATTGTTGTGTTTTTTAATTTTATCCCAGTCGGGGAAAGGCAAAGGATCTGTGTCCATACAGCCACGTCTTCCGTATTAATAAATCTTTTTCTTGTTATATATTTTCAATTTATGTCTTCCGTATTAATTCTTAATTCAGTCATTAGTCACTATTTATACAGTCTTGTCTGGGTCTTGAGTAAAGCGGTGATTTCGTTACACAAGCTCGTTTATGAGATTTGGCGGCAGCGAGGAAATTCACGATACACTAATTTCTTCATGATTATTTCATTAGTGCACTTTCACTGAACAAAATCAAACTAATTCCCACCTAAATTAACCATTTTTACTCTTATTTTACCCTAAATTCAATAATTGTGAAAAAATTACGACCATCTTCATTCACGATGGCGCCAAAACTCGACCAAAATTAATTTAAATTATTAAGTTTCTATTGAGTTTTGGCTATCGAGAGAAAACATGGTCGAAGTTTCATAATTATTGAATGTCATGTTGATATTGAGTGAAATTTGTCAATTTTGGTGGCGTTTTTGTACAGTTTTGTTCAGTGAAAGAGCACAAATAAAATAATCACGAAGAAATTAGCGTATCGTGTATTTCCTCGTTGCCGCCAAATCACATTACATGAGCTTGAGTAATGAGGCCACCACTTTACCCAAGAGCCTGACATGACTTTCTGACGACTTATGACTGATGACTAATTATAATTAATTAAAATCGATATAAACCTTGATGCAAATTTCAACTTAACTAATGGCAAAATATAATATAATAATAATATAAATATAATGGCAAAATATAATAAAATATAACGTATAGGCCAATACCTAAAGAAAGAAAAGAAAAGTTTATATTGTCAATTATCTTTTTGATGAAAACGCCATCTTCGTTAACTACTTTGTCAGTTTAGCGCAACTTTCATATCAAAAAATAAAAAGAATAAGTTTGCTATGTTTTTTATTCGCCCAAATCATATGACACTAGTTGCCTTATATCTGAATGCCTTTAGGCTTACTTTCAAATTATACGGGTTATACTTTTTCAAGTAAACTTTATACAGATTCGGGTTTGCTATGTATCTATTGAAGTCCCGCCTCTTATTACGTACCTACTATTTATATACTCTTTGTACTTTGTTTCCAAATCGTTAATCGTTATCAACATATTTGTCTGTGTGTGAAATGCATGGTACCTAGTATGTGTAATGTTTTATTTTTTGATTTAATGTATTTTGAAAGCATTATTATTGAAAAATATAAGCATTTTGCACTTCTCTTACACGTAAACTGTTAGTTTACCAAATTTCATACTAATCCATCCCCGCAATTTTTAAGGTGTCCAATTTGAAGTAATTAATTAATTAATATACTAAGATTGGTAGCAAAATCCCTACGCCACGTTGATCATGTTATTAAAATTTGAAATGTTATAATATTCAAGGCTCAAGGTGCAACAAAACATGCTGTAAGCCTCTTCGGGATCGTACCTAGTTGGCGTAATGCAATTCGAATTTATAAACTGAAGCAAGCAAGGTGCTCCTTCAATCCTATTCCACTAATATAATGCATTGCATGCATGCATTAGGGATCTATTCACGCTATTGACGAGTGTTCACACCAGTCATTAGGTAGATAATGTGCAAAATTTTGCTAGAATCTAGCAATTTTTTGTAGCTACTTTGTCCCATAAAAAATACCCAAATCGTCTCATGAAATAAAGATTTTGTGCACTGTTCTTTAGCTCTTTTTCCGTAAGTACTTACCGTACTTACTTAATTTTATTTTGTAAACAATGAAAAGGAATTTTAAAAAATAGTTAAACCTTCAGATTGTGCTTTTTAAATTTAAACCATACTTTCATTAAAATAAATTATTGACAAGATGCTTCCGTTTCATCATTATCAACTTTATTAAGTGATTACAAAGCGATCCAGCACACGGCTCACGTGATGGTAAAAGTCAACAATGGCTTATAGACACCATAGTTCTTCCGGATGCTTCACTGTTCTGCGGCCGGTATGATATCCCTATTACGCAAGTCTACCGTTGCTACTAGGCGACCCCCCGGACCGTAACATGACTGTGTCATTACTGCAAAACGGATTAGGGATATAGGATTGAAGGTGCACCTTGCTTGCTTCAGTTTATAATTAATGCGAATTACAACTAACCACATCGAACAACCGCAAGCCTCGGGTTCGATTCCCGACGGGGGCGAGCGTCTGTGTGATGAACTCTTAGATGTTTGCATTTCCGGGTCTGGGTGTTTATTAAATTTATTCTGGTATCTATTTAAGTACTTCTATGTATTAGAATCGTTGACTAGCACCCATAACACAAGCATATTATTTGCTTACTTTGGGGTTAGAATTAATTTGTGTGACTTGTCCAGGGATATTTATTTATTTATGTAAGTCCTTATGACTACCACGTTGTTGTGTCCCTGGGGCCTTTAAAATTTAAATAGATACTTACTTCGTATATACTGAGTTTAATAAATAAAATTAATTACTATATTTTGATTCCACTTAGTTTTAGACAATATTGTGGTTTCTCATCTTATAATAATAATTAAAAACTGAAATAGTCATTGCGGTCTTGTATTTTATAAAAGTGTAAATGACCCTCAATTGCTGCATATCATACATTTGGATTAGTAGATGTGATAGTAAGGGGCACCACTCTGCCGGCCATTTATTGCTGTTTGGTCATACACATTATCTATTTAAATTTTGGGGAGAAACCTCTGAGTTGGGAACTTTGAGGAACAATTTTTTGGATATTTCCCATGTTGGTTCAGGGCTGCTATGGAGAATAAACCATCTGCCTTCCTGCTAGGCAGCTTATAAGAGGCGAGCAAAGGTTAAATGGACTATCAAAAAACCAATGGTGGTAAAATGCCATACTGCCATTCGTCCGGGTTGGTATCCACCACCTTACCTCTTTCTGCCGACTTAGTGACAGTGTCATGTTTTGGTCTCGAGAGTAGGAAAGTCGACTTGCACAATTCGCTTAACATCTAGGCCGCAAGACAGCGACGCAACTACAATATCCAAATGTGTTGTCTAATCAATATTTAAAGTTAAGTAATCTGTAGCATGTGACGTGATTATATATTCAAATTATTGTATCGTGTATTACTTTTTGTTAGATTAGTTGTATTCTAAAATTAATCTGTGCTTGTCGCCAGGCACCAAATATCTCTAGACGAGCTTCATTAACTGGATTAATGGCAGATGTTAACGCTCATGCCTGGAACTAAAAAAGTATTTTTGACAATTTTGACATTCACAATTGACATTTACTATTTTGTTATTTGACAATTTAAATTTGAAAAGTTATGTATCCACTTATTTAATATTTATCAAATTAATTAATTTTCTTGTGTCTGAAACGTAGGAATTCATTTCTTTTTATTTTCTTAAATAAGTGATACAATAATGCAATGTTTACTATAAGGCTAAGTACAGTGAAAAGCGATTTGAAGTGAGTCACAACTAAGGATTTTCTGAAACCATGGAACATAACTAAATAAACAAACAAAGCCTTATTCTACATAAATTATCAATGCCATTACATGACGTAATCGTATGTTAAGCAGCTGCTTATTAACAAATGGCCTAATTCTCATTTAATTTACAATTGTTATAAGATTTGAAAAAAGACACAAGGAACAGGTATATTTCAGTACTTTTAAATTCCGTCTTTTCAGTGACAATTATTCTTAAATGTGTTTTTTTAAAACTTGAGTAATCCATGAACAATAATCTTTGTTTCAGTTTCAAATATGAGTGAAAATACTGCTGAAGTTGATTATGTAGACTTAGAAAACTGGATGGGAAAATTGCCAGAACAATTGAAAGATATACCCATAATCTATTTAGCTATTCCAGGTATGTATAATAAAAACATTACTGGATGTTACTATAGCTTGGCTGCTTTTTACAAGTTAGTTGTTCTCTCAAATCTACAAATTTGGCTTTCCTACATCCTACATCATTAAATATATCCATGACAAATATCAATAAAACACTTAACGGATGAATATTCACTGTTTATTGTTTGTGTAAAAGTACTACTTAAATTCCTGCACTAAATAAATCTGCATAATTCTGCCTGATATTTAAACGAAACTAAAATAAAAATTATTTTATTATTCAAAATTAGACCAAAACTATTTTGCTGGTGTTTTAAAAATCCCTATAAAAACTAAAATAAGATAATGTTAGATTTATCACATGAATTAGATGTTGAGGGCTAGGTATATTGTTATTAACTTTTTCTATGTAATGTTAACTTATCAGCTTTCAGAGATAGACAATATTTGCTGTTGATTTGTGTGTGTAGTATAAAAACAAAGGAGCTATTATTAATTTAAGTAAAATCAAAGACAATATATTATATTTACTAATCTCTGGTAAAGTGTATGCACCTATGTTCACAGTGCATACCAAAACACAGGCATTGGCTCGTGTAATATCTAATCTTAATATATATAAAGTACGTGTCACGTTGTTTGTCCGCGATGGACTCCTAAACTACTTAACAGATTTGAATTAAATTTGCACACCGTGTGCAGTTTGATCCAACTTAAAAGATAGGATAGCTTACATCTCAATTTATAATCAAAAAAATTAATATCCAAGCGAAGCCGGAATAGGCAGCTAGTATGTATATAATTTGGTATGCTGCAGTAGATTGTAAGGGTCCTAAAGATAAAAGTACAAGCATTGGTATTGTAACTGTGCTAGTTAATTTAAAACTTTTAAATGTTGTGATCTGTTAGTATGACTATTTTGCTCTCTTTCATCCCTGAAATCCATCCATTTACATATCCCTGTTAATCTGATTCCCAACAGGTTTTCCTGCTCCTGTAAATTTGGAGGGCAAGTTTTTATTATGTTGTGACACAAAGAAAAGATAGCTGATGTTTATGCAAAGATTGGTTATATATGAAATTATTCAATAGCATTAATTTATTAACACCAAAACGCTGTTGTCTGTAAATTCAGTTTACTGACAATAGTTTAATGTGACAATGTCATAAGAATGGATGCTGATTGTGCCTCTTTGTTGCTTGTTCCGCGCTCACATTTGCTTTTCAATATAAGTCAATGGCTTATAATGGCTTAAATAGAAAGCTTTAAAGTGAGGTAGCGCAAACTATGTTTTTTGGTGCATGCAGCTGGCTCCATCGAATTATAAGATGTTTTCAGTATGTCGAAACTATTGACAAGTTCATTATTTTATTTCAGGTAGTCATGACTCAATGACGTATGGAATTACAAGATCAAGTGGATTAGCTCCAGATGCTGAACCTATTTTGAAAAGACTGTATCCTTTATTCCAAGGTACGATCTTACGCTGGACAATAACGCAGGCTATAGATGCCTTCCAACAACTGCTCATTGGCATTAGGTATTTTATTCATTGCTTTATGGATAATATAAACATTTGAATAATCAAATATTTAATAAAATTCTTAATGCTATGTATAAAAATGCTGGCAGCACGTAAAAATTTTTATACAAACTTATTTCTGAATAATTTATGATTTTGAACATGTAATAATTTATGTCATTATTCAGATTAGTAGAGCATTGAACTAGGTTTGTATGTTGGTTAATAATATTATTTTGATCTGAATTGAAGGCATGTTAAATTTTTTAATATCCAAAATGATAAATGATAAGTATGGCAATACTTTGTAATTTTTATACAGTAACAAATTATTAAAAATTGTTCACAAATATAACTACTTCATAATTTTTAACTAACTCAAAAAAGGAGAAGGTTTATTTTTTTTTTGTATTATTGTTACTCAATTAGTCAATGGTCAGCCTCTTGTTTGGTTCTTTTTTTAGAAAGGCAGATCAAGATTTTAATTTTGTCATGATCTGACTAGTGGTTTTTGAGTTTTATTTGTGCATACACTTTTCTCTTATGTTGATAACTACTTTGATAAAGGTCATTTCAGAATTACTTGCCATCTTTAGAAAAAATATTTATCAAATGGTGACACCGTACCTAATGAAATAGTTTTTGCAATTTTACTGCTCTTCATTATTTTATTTTTTTATTAGTTTATTTTATATGTAAACCCATTTGATTCTGTCTTTTAATGTATACTTTCGATTTGTTGGTTTCTGTAACTGATAGCAGTGACAAGTCCCTGCATAGGATAAACTTTTATATGTCTATAAAATAAAGATTTTTATTTTATTTCTAAATTCATATTTTTGTTGCTCAAGTGTACCTCATACCTGGACCATCCATGAGGCTCAGGTTTGATTTGTAACTGACTTTTTTGTAATAAACATTTTGGTCTGCATTTCTAGGTCTGGGTGCTCATCATATTTATTCATGGTTTTTATATATGTATTGATATTTCTGACTAATACACATATCACAAGCATATAATTAGTTTTTATTAAATATTACAAAAAATGTTTCCCTTCATTCAGTTTGACTTCTATATTTTTATACTAATCGTTTTCACAGTCCTTTCCGAACCAATTTTTTATATGAAATAGTTCTGAGACAGTCCCATTGTCACCGAGTCTAGATCTGATGATAGAATCCCATGAACATACCTAATTTTTGTGTATGCAGATGTCTTATTTATCTAAGTGTAGGTTGGTTTTTTGCAGCAATATTGTGCTTAAATTATGTAAACTTATGACTTATATAGTTTTTAGCTTATCCCAGAAACATATATAATTAGAATAGATTAACTCTTTATTGTTCACCAAAATACATAAAAATTAAATGTGTATGTGTATCTTTACAGGTACTTTGACTTAAGACTTGCTACTAAGACAGGTGACAACAAGTTTTACTTCACACACGGTGTTTACGCTGGCGAAATATCCACACCCTTGCAACAGATAAAAGAATTTGTTGATACACATCCGCAAGAAGTATGTACACATTTCATTTTTAATTTTTTTATAAGCAGGCAAACTAGGAAATAGGTTTTCTGATGGTAAGAAATACATGTCGCCTATGGACACTATTTACGTTGACGGTACGTTGCTGACTTAAGGATGTCTTGCTTAAAAAATTGTGTAGCCTATAGGCTAACATATCCTTTAAATTAGAAAACTTTGGATAGCACTGATGCTGTAGAGCTAAGAAAAGTACGGCGTAAATATCATCAATCCAGACGATTTTATCACCTTGTGATTATTTTTGTTAAAAGACATGACAAACAGCTGATTTTTCCAAAGAAATACAGATTATATATGCTGTTATGTAAGAGTACAGAATTAAATTAGGGAATTAAATAATTGTCAATAAAAAATCGATTAAAGAAAGGGTAAACCCACAATGTGTTTACCCATATACTAATTACTAAATTACTTAGTAAATTTTAGAAACATTGCTTTATGTATATGCTTGTTTTTAATACTTTAATTTTAAGACCTTTTAGGTATAGATTCGGATATCATATTGTTACGTGCCATGGTTGCCTAGTGAGGCGGTTGCCAGTATTTTTTTTGGTTACGTGTTTAAATTATGTTAATAAATTGTTAATTGAAAAATATATATAAATATAATAAACTTGGAAAATCATATTCAAGTAACATCTCGCAACAGGCACAACCATCCCCACACACAAAAATTGTGTAATATTTTTTCCGTTGCCATCCTGTTAAATAAATACATACAAACACAAACTCTGTGCGTACGTGTGTGTGACATGTGTGTGTATTCTGGATTTATGGGCCTTGAATTTTACAAACGGAATTAAATTTTTAATAGATGTGACTTAGGGATGTGACGACATCGTCATACACTAGTGGAATAATTTTGTCAATGAATAATTGTTTTACAAGTGCAGTCAGTCAGATTAAGTCTTCAAATCCAAATACTAACCCGGACTGGTACCTCTGCCTTTACCTTTACCTACCGTTATATTACCGTTACCGTTATATTGCTAGCTGTTCGTGCCACGGAACACGACAATAACGTAATGATTAATCGGTAAACATTTTTTATGTGAAAAGATAGCGAATAATCACCCAGTCCTACTAAATGTAAGAGATAATCATAGCCTATAGATATAGGGTGCGTCACCGTCCTGTGGCCGGATCCCAAAGCTTGTTCTCCAAATATACCAGCTACCTATCCATCTTGTCATTTTCTCTCATTGCTGTACTATTTTCTCTTCAACCCATACACCCCTATGTGTTTAAAGGAGAGATTTGAATTTTGCAATAGTGAGGCAACATTCCTTAGATCTAGTGATAACCTTTCTCTCCAAGTACTCTCTCGTAACACTAACTATTAGAGCCAATCTTTTACCTCGTTATCAGTTAATCTTTGGAACTCACTCTCAGTAGAAGTCAGGAAAGCCTCTAATATCAATATGG
>NJDC01004373.1:301431-313338 GCA_002245475.1 Calephelis virginiensis
AAATACTTAAATAGATACCAGAATGAATTTAGACAAAAAATAAAGAAGGAAGGAAGCCAGACAGGTTTATCAGGATCGTGAGGCTTGACACTCGATACTCTCTGCCTACATCGTAAGGGACTTGGCGTGAAGATATGTATGTATGTAATAAATTTAATAAACACCCAGATCCGAAAAATGGAGAAATCTAAATATTCATCACACATATGCCTGCCCATTAATTACATTAATAAATACTGGAATAAAGCAAATAAACTTCCAGACCCAGAAATACAGACATCTAAATGTTCATCAGGCTACTGCCTGCCCCTGTCTGGAATCGAACCCAAACCTCGCGATTGGTCTGTGAAGTTAGGCGTGCATGCAACGCACTTTAGAGTATTTTAACTCATCTGTCTCCTCTGGGGTCTAGCGATGCGGCGTCGGACTTAGCAAATGTGTATTTTTCAATTTTTAAATAAAAATAAAGTTTTTCTGGATTGGATATATGCCCGGTTGGTGATAGGCCTATTCTATAAAATTCTACTGTCAATCTTTCTTGCCGCTAGCCGATCGAAATTAACGTTGGTGGCTATTAAGTGAAATAAAGTACAAATGTTGCCATTTTTTTAAAATCTTGGACGGGCACTCCCGTATTCCCATGTATTTTCCCTTTATTTGGGGAAAAAATACCATTCTTTAATTTTATTTTTTAGTAACTCTAAATAAAATTACCATATGAACCAGTTGACTCAAGCCCTATTATTTTTTTAATGAAATAATGTATTTCTTTGATATAAATGTCAACACTATGTTTTTTTACAGATGGATGTCAAATTTACGAGAAAAGTGCGCGAAACCAGTGAAGAATGAAGTATATCCTAAATTGTCGGAATTTTCTCCCGGCCGGCCCTCAAGTCGCGACAGTCTGACACCAGTAAATGTCATCATCGCTGATTTCGTCGAAATGGACGATGCGATCTTCTCGAAAACAGTGATTTCCCTCAACTTAAAACTATTAAGAAACTCGGAGTTTGCAATTCATAGTTACGGGTAAGAGTAATTTTAGATATAGGTTAAAGACTTGCCACGAAAATTCATACAAATTACGTCCATACGTAAATATAAGTAAATATATACGTAAGTATAATATAAACAATCTTGCTGTGAATCTGTTTCGTCTACAGAGTGAGCTATTCCTTCATGGATAGCATATACAGGGTTACATTGAAAGGACTGGTCAAATTGTAATACAAGAGAGTAAAGGCTTAAATAGGCATTTTAAATATTTTTGCCAAAATGTAATATGTACTTGTATAAACATTCACTTGAAAGAGTCCGCAAAAATGCTACACTTGTCACGCTTTTTCGTACGTCACCAGCCTGCGAATGCTACAGCGGTCGGTGGGAACCATTTTTGTGCTTACGTTTACGTTACGTTTTAACCATGCATCTTGTATTTTACTTTGGACAAACATTATAAATTGGTTATTTTTTTAATAACTCGTATAAATTATAATACTATAATTTCGAACCGTTTTTCAAAATTTGGCTCGTAGTTTCAATGTTACACTGTATGGTGTAGTAAGTTTTTACAATCATGAAGAATCTAATCCGTACTAATTGCGCAAGTCTGTCTATTTGTTGCTCTTTCGCGGCTAAACCGCTGAACAGATTTTGATGAAATTTAAGATGCACATAGTTAAAAATTTGAGTTAAAAAATTGGCTAATTTTATTTGATGAAAGTTTGTATAAAAATCTAACTATTCTAGACTGACGAAGTCGCTAGTAATAAATAAATTAGTTCCTGGAAAAAAGGTGTAAAATCAAAACTTTCTAAGCTCGATTTAAAACATAAAGAAATACTAAAAGATTCGTTTATAAAGTGCATTTTTTTTTTATTTTGACAAGTTTGAAAGTAGTCATGTGATCATTAAACGATTGTATAGATAAAACGAAACCAATTTGACTATAATTTACTTGGTTCCGACCAATCAAATCGCAGAAAAATACAAATGTTATTTTATTGGCCGAATGTATTGCTAGATTGATGACGTCACTACATTCTTAACGCGAACGAAAAACGAAGTATGGTCAGTTTGGTTTCGTAAATATGACTAGAGTAAGGTATATTCAAATTAAACAAGCAGCACGCTACGATGATCAGTTTGACTTTTGTGTTACCTAAGTGGACATTTATAATTTCGTTTTATAAAAATTGTATAATGAGCTATTACTTGCCATACTAGTCGTAGGTACAAAAACTTAGAAATCGACTCGCATTTGGTTACATTTTTTTTTTATAATTTGACATTCACATAACTGTTGTAACGTATCAAACCGGCCAACATAGCGTGCCGCTAGTATAGTAAAATCACCTGCGAATGATTCTGGCAAGTTCTACTATTTTTCACATACAATATCACTAAAACGTCTGAGTTCACACATCACATTTTTATCAACTCTCCGTTTTAGGAGGTTAAACAGAATATTTCATTTGTACCTGCTTTAATGTTTAAGTTTTACATTGTTTTATTTTTGTTTTTTTTATTTTTGTAATAAAATAATAAGAAGTGCCTTAAAATAAAATAAATTTATTGTAAACGTCTGTTATATTTCAAACAAAACACCACTCAACTAGCAGATTTAGCAAAAATTTTATTACAAAAATCGTCCAATTTAATTCTCTCACAAAGTTCTTTGAAAGACCAATCTTTTTTGTTTAATTCAGTGTTATCTAAAGCTGAAAATAATTGGTCGGACAGTTCATCAGATATTTCAATGATCCTGCATAGTTTATCCAACCGATCCAAATCTTCGATAGAATTGGTTAAATCTGTTATATTGATTACTTGAGATCTCTTTTCATCTATTTGAAATGAATTATCGGAATCAGTATTACTAACGCTGTCCAGTTTGTCATATAAGTCTGATTTAGTTCTTTTGCACAAAACATTACTGAAATCAGTAATTGCAGTACTAACATTTAAAGGTGCACCTGGCATTACAACTTGGGTTTCAATTGTCATTTTCCTTATTATACTATTTATGATTTTCTTTTTAAAATCAGTGCTCCTATTTCCAAGATGTGTTTCACTTGTATTAATTGTTTCCTGCGTGTGTATAACTTTCTCGGTTAAATCAAGGCCAATACTGCTTGATTTTTGACTCTCACTAAAATTTTCATCTTTGTCTTTCACTTCTTGTAAGTGCTCTTCATTCTTACCATCAATAAAATCGTAATAAACTTGGCTCTCAGTATAATTTTCACCTCCATCGCATTTAACACTACTTTTCTTTTCTTTTATTTCAGACTTGCTATTTATTTCAGTTTCTTGTTTTACCAAGCCAACATTTTTTTTTATATTTGACTCAGAGTTATCAGGTTTGTCTTCGTCGTATTTAATAGATATTTTTTCTTTTTCTAATTCTAGATTTTCTCTTATTATGGTCTTTTCTTTATTAAGATGATCTCGATTTTGATCACATTTCTGTTCATAATTTTCTTTTGACTTGCTTTTTTCATCTATTTCCGACCTCAATGTCGTCAACTTTTCAGTCTGTTCGATGTTTGACTCTAAATTCGAGTGGTTTCGTTCTATCAGCTGATTTAACGGATTAGAGCTCTTAAACACTTCAATATTGAAGAGACAGTGTTTGCCATTTGTTGTGTCATTGACATGTTCCTTATGTTTTATATTATTGTCATTGATAGCATCTTGATAAAAAGTCGATTGTGTTTTGTCTTCGAGCTGATAAGGTTTATTTGTTTCTTGATAAATATTTGTATAACTGGATTCGCCGCTCTTTACAACATCGTTATTCTTAAGCTCTCTATTTCCTACGTCACTTACAGATGTGTTGAGAAGGCTCATCTGAGATTTGTCAATATTCGATTTTCTCAATAAATCTTCAGTCATATTGGCCATTTTCTTGAATTCTTTTTTCACAAGCTCCAATCTTTCGTGAGTTCTAGTTTTATAGTTGATATTTGTGTTACATAGTTTGATACTATCATTACTAAATAAATCTCTATTCTGTTTTGGAATGTGATCAATTGTTTCATTATCATTCCTTATTTTAGCTGCCTCGTTCTTCACACAATTAACATGACTCATGGTCATTTGATTTGTAACCATGGGGTGAAAATTTGATGTTTTTAGTTCTGTATCTCGATTTATAATAGTTTTCAAACCCGTCTCTTGTGATGTACTTATCACAGCTGGTGCTTGAAAATGGTAACAGAAGTCATGTTTTATTTGATCAGATGTTACAGATTGGGAAATCCTAGTTCTTTTAAACATAAATGCGTTTCCAAATACAAACTTTGATTCCTTCCATATGTTGTATTGATTTTCTGAAAACTTTATCGTGTCTATGACTCGACATGCGTAAGAATATTCGTTTTCGTACCAACAAATAAGCTTGAAAAAATTGTTCGTTAGTTGCAAGCTAGAATTAGCATCGCAAACGCAAGAGTTTTCATCGCCAAGGAAATCGGAGGACACTGCATTATCTTCCGATACTCTTATTATGTTTTTCATTGTAGATACACTTTCTTTTTCGATATCTCTGAAGATTTTTTCTATACTTGTACTTTTGTTCAGTCTGCAAAACGAAATCGAATGTTCCTTGTATGAGTTGTAAAGAAGGCCACAAATCAAGTTATCCATTTTAAAGAGACTTTGACTCTTTTAAAGAATAAAGGATGCCAGTGAATTAGTTGATGTGTGGCCCTCTGTACGAAGCAATCCATTTTACTGAGGAACGATGTTTTAGAATGCACGAGACCCTACATTTTGTATATACGTAAGTAAACTTCAAACTTATTTATTTTGTATACTCTAGAATAGTGTTTTCACGAAATTTTAATGAAAAAAATGCCTTAGGGTTTGAACTTCGTCTTTTATCGACGATGCTCTAACCAAACAATAAGGGCCGCTTTCATCTCTATAATTAGCCAAATCGATGGACCGAAATAATAAGGAAAGTGAAAGTGTACGCAATTGAAAATAAGTGTTCACTTCACTTTTTATGACATAAAATAGCGAACAATCACACGGCTCCAGATGGTAAGAAAAAGCAGTGGACTGTGAACACTATAGATGATATAGGTGCATCGCAGCCCTGATGCCGGTGTTTGGCAAAATGTATATATCTACAGGCTACCTTACCCTCTTGGTATTGCTGGTATGACTCATTTTATCGATACTATATGTGTTTTATTCTACCCGGACTAATATGGGAAAAATCACTTACCGAATAGTAATGTCTAATACTGATACATTGACTATAGGCACTCTGAAAGCCAATCCTGTCATCTTATCCTTAACTTGAGGTATTATTTTACTGAGCGCCTTGCAAGCACCCGTCGCTGCCGGAATGATATTTTGGTGTATGCTTCTATGATCTCGCCAATGCTGTAATGTTAAAACTTAGAACATAGTGAAGTCATAAAGTTTAGCCGACCAATTAAATTGCAGCATTTCTAATTTTCTGCGATGTCATTGGCCATGAGAAATTAGGCTAGAAAATCATAATCTGACCAATTCAATTGCAGAATTTCTTAATTTTGCTTTTTAATTGTCGATATAACGATGAGATCACTATTTTCTAAATGCTAGTAAAAATATCTTTCGTAAAAAGGAATCTTTAGGCTCGTTTTCTCGAAGAGATGGGCTGAGGCACAACTATGCTCTGGAAATTATTACTAAGGATGTTCAAGCTTTAAATATGTCATTCTTTAACGCCTGAACCGGTTATGATGAAAAACATCACAGAAGTAGGTATTCACTGGACCAACTGAAAAGGTTTACCTATTATTTTCGGCGCTTGGTATAATTCCATTTTAGATACAATTTCTTGATATCACTTGTATTTTGTACAATATTAATAATAAAATAAGTATCTCTTGACAAATTACACAAATTGAATCTAACTCCAAATTAAGCAAATTATATGCTTGTGTTATGGGTGTTAGTCAACGATTCTAATACTTAGAAATACTTAAATAGATACAAGAATAAGTTTAATAAACACCCAGACCCGGAAATGTAGGCATCTAAATGTTCATCACACAAATGCCTGCCCCCGTCGGGAATCAAACCCGATCGCCGCGGATGGTTGGCGTAGTTAGGCATGTACGCTAGCCACTCGACCAACGAGGCAGCCGAATGTGGTCGAATATCTTTTATCATTTTTTTAGGCAACCGGTGTCGCTATAAAGGCCTCAAGATTATTAAAACTTTCGTAACCCAGATTATGATTTTTTTTAATTTGATGAATAATGGTTAAAAGCTCTGATGGTTCTTAAATAGCGAAACCGGCTGGCTAAAAGAATATGAGAAAACCATATTGTGAAAAGTACAAGTGATATTAATAAATGGTGTCAAGTGAAAAGGTTCCTAAGTCATAATAGAGACCTAGGTCATATTAAAAAGTGAATATCGAAAATGCTATTAAAATACTGCAGCATCGTTAGGTAAGACAGACGACTGTAATTTAAAATTTTATAAGGTTCCTTGACTATTTCTAAAATTTAAAAATAGCGAATGCTTAATTCTCTTTAGTGGGCTAAGTGTGTAACATGTAGTAGTGATGTATTTTCAAACAAACAGACCAATTTAATATGTTGCTGACTTTAGACTGCATTATTAAACCTCTTACTTCTACCTACCAGTCGTCTCCTTCAAAACACAACAAGAACAGCATTGAAATTATCGGTAGGTATAGGTGTCTCCAATAGTTACGACAGAGGGATTTCACACAGTAGTAGCTTGTGTGCATTCAGTGGGCGTACCTCTAGAAGAGTCTCATGTCATAACGTGACATAATACGCCATAACGTGATATAATACATTATAACAAGATATAATAGGTCATAACGTGATATAAGACGTCATAACGCGACATAATACGTTATAACGTGGTATAAAACGTCATAACGTGACATAATACGTCATAACGTGACATAATACGTCATACCGTGGTATAAAACGTCCTAACGTGATAATAATAAATAAATTTTGATAAACCTTTTTGTATATAATAGAAATTTATAAAATACCTTTCCTCTCAAACACAAGCCATCTAGAGGCTTCAAAGATGGCGTCATTGCATGGATACTTGTTATAAACCCTTCGGATATTCCGTAATTATCTTCTAGAATTTTAATGATTGGCGCCAAACAATATAGTGTACTAGAAGCACACGAGATCACTTTGTATCCTGCAATTGAAAGATGATTATTTTTACATTAGGTATATGTACATCACACTTTTTTATCGTCACATACCGTCACTGATATTTGTAACGGTATGTGACGACCAGGGGGCTGATTCCGTATCTTTTAGTGATGATCACTGGGTAAAGTGTACGTACATCAAATAGCTTTCAAATGACGTATGTTATATTTGCTATCTCTTGTGACCAACAGAAATACAATAGAGATAGCAAATACAAAACACGTCATTTGACACCTATTTAGTGTACATTTTACTCAGTGATCGTCACTAAAAAGATACTGAATAGTCCCGTAAATCGCCCGCTAGAGAAATAATCTCATTTAGATTTATGACTACTCCTAATGGTCGTCGTAGACGTATTAATTTAAAAACTTTTTGTTACATCTTGAACAAATTTAAACTTTCTTCGGATTTTTTTTTCTGTTGTAATGAAATTGGAGTCGGTTTTTGCAATTTTACAACTTTCATAATGTGTTATATTTTTATTGGTAGCAAATTATTAAATATAAAAATCGATTTTTTTCTTCTTCTTCCCTTTCAATGTATACAGTTTTACAATAAACTTCCCAATTATATGAAAGAACTTTTAATTAATCAATTTAAGAAATGCGTTAAATGTTATTTAAATGAAAAGGGGTTATTATACCATTGGTGAATATTTAGCTGACCTTTTTTAACTGATTCCAAAAAAAGGAGGAGGTTTAAATTTGACTGCATGTTTTTTTATTTTATTTAGGTATATTGGTATCGCGATTACTCCGTCAACGGCCAACCAATTTTGTTTTTTTTGGTTGACGGTATAAAAAACAAAAACCACTAGTCGGATCATGATAAAATTGATATGGGACCACCTCGTAATCATGACCTATATTTCTAAAAAAGAACTTGGTCAATAGCCAAATAAAGATTTAACAAATCGTAACGTGGTACCCAATGAAATAGTTGGAGTCGGTTGTTGTAGTTTTACTGCGCTTAGTCAGTGCTTGGCGCTTGCCACTGTTATATTCCTGTTTTGGAGGTTAGAGTTAACGATAACATTTCTTTTTTCTTTTTTGTATGATATTGGAAGGCAAACAAGCAGACAGATTTCCTGATGTTAAGAAATTCCCGCCGCCTAGAGATACCAAAGGTGGTAATGGTGCGTTGCCAACTTGAGGCGGGGATGTTAGGCCTCGAGCAAAAGTAAGTTTTCCGGCTACTTACCCTCCGAACCGGAACACGTCAACGGCAAGCATTGACGTTATGGCGGCAGGAATAGGTAAGGCGGTGGTACCAATCCGGGCGAGTTGCTAAGAAGCTACCACCTAGTCAGATATCAATGTGTCAGTGACGGTAAGCCTATGCTCGCCTTTTACGAGCTGCCTGGCACAGGAAGGCAGATGGTCTATTCTGCAAACTTAAAAACAAGTCCAGGTTGGCATTGCAAATTATTATTTTTTATATGAAAGGTTAGCGAACAAGCACCCGCCTCTCCCGATGGCAAGAAACAACCGTGGCCTACTCCTATGCATATGTCATGGATGTGACAGGAGCGTCGCTGACTTGAACATGACAGAGTAATTATGCCAGTAATAGACGAGATGATGGTCCCCTCCCGAGGTAAGATGCTGTGTAGCACTCTACCACCAATGGTCGTATTGACCTATTTAACTGTGTTCGCCTCTTACGAGTCGTCCGGCAGAGAGGAGGTTTATTCTAAACAGCGGATCCGAACTCACACGGGGGTACATGTATTCTACATAACCTCTGGCTACTAAACCAGAAAAATCTTCTTTAATTAAGTTTATTATCAACTAGCAGTTTCACATGCGTAACTTGGCTTCTGCTGCACTGATTTTGATAAAACAGCCTATGTCACCCAGGGATAACGCAGCATTGTAAAGGTGGAAAAAATTTTGAAATCGGTCCAGTAGCTTCGGAGCCTATTCATTTCAAACAAACAAAAAAACAAACCTTTCCTCTTTATAATAATAGTAAAGATATCATTTTTTGAACTTATGACTTGGATGACCTTTCCTTTCAATCCTAATTGATAACACTGTCCATACAGAAAAGTCGATATCCGCGCAGTCAAAGTATGACCTTGTTTACAACAATTTGTAATTCAAAAAACCTGAACTTTCAGATAACCTAAGTTGCATCATGTTAGACGATAAATATGTGATAATATTTAAATTATATATAACAAACATGTGGGTGTGGTTTGTGACGCAACCTGGGACATATCTTTCTCATGAGTTGATCTAGGGTTGATTACGTATCTTTTTAGTGATGATCACTAGGTAAAGTGTACATCAAATAGCTGTCAAATGACGCGTTTTGTATTTGCTGTCTCCAATGTAATTCTGTTGGTCACTGGAGACAGCACATATAAAATATTAATTTGACAGCTATTTGATGTACACTTTACTCAGTGATCATCAATTAAAAAAATACGCAATCAGTCCCCTGATCGTAGACGATCTGACTACCTACAAACAGCTGTTGTTAATACGTTCGTAGTTTAAGAATACAAATACACGCCGCGTCGAGACATCAAAGGTAGTAGATACATTTTGAATTTGAATGATGCGTTGGCAACCTGAGACCGGGATGTTAGGCCTCGAACAAAAGTAAGTTTACCTGCTTCCTTATCCTCCAAACCGGAACACGTCAACGGCAAGCACCGACGTTATGACGGCAGGAATGGATTAAGCGGTGGTACCAATCCGAGCGAGTCGCTGCGAAACTCTACCGTCTAATCAGATGCTTGACATGTGACGGTAAGCCTATGTTCGCCTTTTACGAACTGCCTGGCAGGAAGGCAGATAGGTAGTCTATTGTGCAAAGGAGCCCGAACCAACACGGCAAAATATGGCCTATTGGCAACAACTATTGGTAATGTGATGCCAACGTGACATTAGGCTTCTTATGAGATTTATCAGCTGAATCAAAATTAAGTACCACTGGTGACCTCAAATTAGACGGTTTATCTCAAAATTCTGCTAAGTGATAGACTGACGGCCAATATTAATAACCTATCTAAGATAAGAGATAGTGCTATTTCAGATCAGTTGCCAGGTGACCGCTGTTATTTTTCAACAATTAACAAAAACTTCCTAGCAACAAAACTTTATTAGGCCTATCTCAAACTGTAGCTAGGTTATTAGTATTGGTTTTGTGAGCTACTGATCCTTCTGATGATAACGCTTCGTACACATCTTCGAGTTTTTAAAAGTATTGGCAGCGATCTCGCGGTTATATAATCGTCATTAAAACTTTTAAAATGTCTTTTTTTATTCAACTTGTTGCAAGCTCCAAGGTTGCAATTTCCATAACCCGTTCGGGTTTGAATTATCATCCCGTTGCCAACTTTTGTACGTTTTGGCACATATTTGCAACTTTCAAAACAGGTTGGCATATTTGTCTTAAATAAACCGCGACTGAGAATACGCTGCTAGAACGGCACTTTCATAACTAAGCGATAACAAAAAAAAATAAGCATCTTGACGCCCATATCCCCGAAGAGGTAGGCAGAGGCACAACCAGGGCACCCACGACTAGCCGAAGACACTAAATCCCACAATGTGATAGGTGGCAAGTGATCGCCAACCGGGCACATTTCCAATCCCGAGCAACATTTTTTTTATTAGAAAATTGGACCCAATTTTTCTTTTTGTTGCCCCCGACCCGGGATTCGAACCCGGGACCCGGGACTAATAAACTAATCTATATTAATTATACTTAAGTATATAAAAATTAATACCCATTTCGCGTGGTCACCGCATTACGCTTGAAGGGATAGGCCAATATTTCTAATTATTTTTTCATTGTGTTAGTGATTGTCAGAAGAATGTTCTTATGAGGAGAAAAACCGCGAAAGTGGGAATAACTACACTTCAATTTTGCCCATACAAAATGATAGTAGCTGAAAATGTCAAACAATCGAGTCGAGTATTTTTATTCGAAAAATTCTAGCTGTGTGCGACGCAGGTCAGTAGATAGTTCAGTAGCTCTTTTACTATGATGGTGACGGTAATTCTGACAAAAATCAACGAATCAACAACAACCAAGTCAAACGAAAACAATCAACAAAAATCAAACATTTATTTGTAAGTACTTTTTTTTAAAATTTTACCTTAAATTTGTATATTAGAGAGTTTAAAACAGATGAATTCCCTGACGGTAGGCAATGCATATGTAAACCAGACTAGTAGTATTTCTCTTAAGCCTCGATTTCAATCACATTGGAAATTAGAATCGGATATGTCATTTTAGGCACTCTTGAACACAGTTCTAACAGATTATCAACGTTATGTTTAAAAAAATTCAACGAAAACGATATTATAACTAATTGTTTATTATTAACTAAATGTTAATAATTTACTAGTAAGTAGGTATTATGTGTGAGAGTACCGAATATGACATATCCGATCTCAATTTCCAATTTGCATGAAATCTTTTATTAGAAAAGAGTCTTAATATCCCAGCCTGTAGCCGGTATATTAGAAAAGAGTCTTGATATCCCAGCCTGTAGCCGGTATATTAGAAAAGAGTCTTGATATCCCAGCCTGTAGCCGGAATATTAGAAAAGAGTCTTGATATCCCAGCCTGTAGCCGGTATATTAGAAAAGAGACTTAATATCCCAGCCTATAACTGGTATATTAGATAAGAGTCCTGATATCTCAGCCTGTAGCCGGTTTA